>PJEN01029183.1:0-10855 GCA_004024605.1 Pteronura brasiliensis | reverse complement strand
GACAACATATCTGCAAATCCTGCATCTGATGTATGTGGTTCACGTCCCAAATAAATGATTCCTACAACTCAATAGAAAAAACAACCTGATTTTACAAGTGTGCAAAGGGCCCGCACGGATCCGTCCCCAGAGCAGACCACCAGAATCTCGAAGGACGCTCAGCATCACCGACCAGCGCGGCAGGGATCGCGCACACCTGCCGGAACGGCTAAAACCCACGGCACGGGAAATGAGGGATGTGGCGAGGATGCGGACAAAGGGCAGCCCCCCTGCACTGCTGCTGGGAAGGCGAGCTGGGGCAGCCGCTCTGGACGGCAGTGTGGAGGGTCCTCAGAAAGCTGAAAATGGAGCCGCCCTATAATCCAGCAATCCCACTGCTGGTGTCTGCCCAAAGGAAGCGGAATCAGGACACGGAAACGATGCCGGCAGCCCCGCGTTCCCTGCGGCGTGTTCACCAGAGCCCGTGGCCAAGCGTCTGTGAGCGGTGGGCGGACGGGGAAGATGTGGAGCAGACACATGGGGGGGGGGGGACAGAAACCCCACCGTGGCCACTGGTGGGCGATGCGGAGGGCGGTGAGCACCAGGAAGGAAGCAGCCAGCGCGGCTCGGGCGGCCTCACGGCGGGGAAAGGCTACCCCCGCAGCAGCTCCTGCCCCGTCACAGCCTCCTCTGCCGGTTTCCTGATTCTTCCATAAACCTACAGGGGTTTCTTCCTGTAAGTCTAGCGCCCACTCTCTGGCTTTCTCTGGTTGTTGCACGAGGACAGAAATACAGACGCAGCGCCGGGGCTGTGTGCCGGAGACGCTCCCAAGCACACGGTTTCCATACTCCTCTGCTTTTCCTACAAGTTCTGAACTTCCCTTTCTTTATCACAGTGTTTACAACGTTCACTTTCCTGAGCGAACTTTCACCGGAGAAGGAGAGACCCACTTCAGAAACCGTCGTCGCGATCCCGTGAACAATCACAAGGCGTCTTACCGTACTTCATCGACACCAAGGAACCAAATTAAGAGTTTGGGGGAGCAAAGCGTTTTCCCCAGCAGTTAGCTGAGATGGGGGGACAGGTGTGCTCAGAGCTCCCAGTCTAGGGGAAGAGTCACAAACACAACACCAAGAAAAAGGGACCACGTGTCAGATTCTGAGAGGACTTGGACCCAGCGACTGTCCCTACAGAAACCAAGCTGAGGGACAAGAACTTGGTGTGTAAATGCCGTGCAGCAAAACCAAACTCGTGCTGTCGTGGCGCGGGCACTAAGCGTGTCGGGACTGGGCCGTCACTGGCAGGGGTCAGCGGGCAGACGTCCGGGCACGGGCCGCGCAGGGACGGGAAGTCCCACCTCGCAGACGCGTGAGCACGTCCTGAGGCTGCTGTGTGCAGCCGCGCGATCGGTCAACACTCGAAAGGTGGACGCGCACACAGGAAACGACCCCCGGTAAAAACGCAGGCCTTCCTCACAGCCGACGGTCTGACCTTCCATCGCATGCCGGGATGAAGCCCCAACCGCACGAGGTCTGTCTGCGCGGGTTTTCCCCACGGCACCCCACGATCCACCACGCGGACAGCGAGGCCACGCGGCTGCTTACCCACTGCTTCTTCTTGGTCTGCGAGATGAGCTGTTTGTGCTGAGTCGCCAGCTTCTTGATCTCCTCCACAAACTCCTCCTTACACTTTTCCTTCACCTGCTTACATTTCCTGTCCATCTCGCCCTGCATATTGGCCACCGCTTTATTGACCGCCTGTCGCTTCTCTTCCTCCATTTCGGAGCGCAGCTGCAACGAGAGCGGCCGCCCGTGACCGGCGCGCCCACCAAGAGCCCGCACCCGGGGTCTGCCGGGCCGGTGGTCCTCCCCGCTCTGCTCCCGGGAGCCCGGGGGCACGCAGGGGTCCGGGACCGCGTCCCCACGCTCCCGCCGGGAGGGGCCGCGCCGGGGGAGGGCTCGCGTCGCGCGCAGCCCGCGGGGGCTGCTTTACCTTCTCCAGAGCTTCCCGCACAACCCTCTCGGTCTCCCGCTTGTGGTCGGACTTCATGCGGTCCTTGAAGTCGTTGAAGATCTTGGTGTACTTGTCGTGGCACACGCTCTGGCACAGCCCGTCGCCGCTGGTCTGCGTGCTTCGGTGCAGCATACGTGGGGAGGAGGCACTTAACTTCTTGGTCTGAGTGGACACAGACACCTTTTCGATCGGCTGAGGCATCGTGGGGATCTCCTGGCTGGAACTCACGGCTTCCGTCTCCGGCTCTGGCTCCTGCAGGACAAGGACAGTGCACGTGGGACAGGCCGCCGCCCGCCCGCCGGTCCCAGAGCAAGCCCAGTCAGACTAGCACGGCGGGGAGGGACCGTCACAGCTTGTCATCAGGATGGCAAACTCTGTACTTTACCACAGCTAACCCAACGAAAACCCCCAGAACTTCTAAGCAATTAATAGCCAAGATAATTCCAAACAGGAACTGTAGAATTTGGTGGCAAACTCACACTATGGTCTTTTCTGCTCAGACTAAATAAAAACATCCTATAAGATATAAAGCCATTAACAGCTCAGAGTCACTGCTACGGACTAGGTTCATTAACAGACACCCCAGAGTTCCGAACCACAGACACGTCATTCTGAGACGCTGAGCTTGGACTCCCCCAGGTTTTGAACGCCGACGTGACGGAGGGCTGGGGCTGGACCAGATGCAGCCTGTGCCGTGCATGAGCTCTTCCCAGGACGCGGGAGGGCAGACGACAGGCTCCCGGACAGCGGTGTTCGTGAGCGCCGCTGGGACACACTGTCGTGACCGAGGCGTGGGACGGGTTTTCTGGGGCCGTGCCGCCCGGACGCCGCAACGCGGCCACTTACTTCCTTCTTGGGTTCCACGCTTTGATTGCGTCGTCCCTTCTTTGCTCTCGGTTCTTGTGTGACCTTCAGCTGTGGGCATGAAAGAGGGACAGCCTGTTACTCCAGACAGTACGACTCCCTGGTCATGGGCCCACATTGAGACGCGAGTCGCCCGCTCCCGTGTGCACTCTGCTCCCTCCAACCGCGTGGCCCCCACACCCGGAGCTCCCCGGTGGGGGTGGGAATGCCGGGCTCCCGCACCGGCCGGGTCGCTGGCTGCATCGGGCCCGGGGCTGCGGGCGGCCCGGGAGGGCCGACGCCTCTGGCTGGGCGCTCGGTGGGCGTCTGTGCCGCAGGCAGGAGCGCCGCGAGGAGGGCAGCGGGAACGTGCCCTCGTCCCCCGCGATCGACAGGCCACCGCTCGCGGGGACCCCCCACCTGCTCGTTACTGGTGGACGAGATGCTGGACTCCGCCTCCTCCTCCCCCCGGTCCTCGTTCTTGGACTTCCAGAACCTTCCCTCGCGGAGGAAGCGCTGGTGCAGCTCCAGCTCGTCGCAGGCCCTCTTCCAGCCCATGCTGCGCTTCACGTGCAGCCGGTGGACGTTCACGGTGATGTCCTGGATGTTCTCTGACGGGATCCAGGCCCTGTGAGGAGCACCAGAGCGCGGTTGGAAACTTCCAGAACGCCCCTACACTCCACCCGTGCAAAGCAGGCCCCAGGCGGCTGCACGCCCTGCGGCCTTGGGTGCGACCCGCTGTCCGAGCAGACGACGTGCGCCCGGCACCGCCCCGGCTTCCCTCGGCCAGGCTGGCGGCCGCAGCTCCCGCCCGGCGCGGAAGGCGCCCACACCGGCCAGGGCAGACGAGAGCCGCAGGCCGTGAGCCCGCACACACCGCACACACGATGCGAGGGCGTCCGAGCCCGGCTCCCCGCCACGCGGCGCTTCCAGCACATCCGCACTCACCTCCAGATCGTCACTGACGCTGCAGCATTCAGCCAAGGACTCAGACACGAAAATAAGCGTCTCCGAATGACGTTAAACTGACCCAAAGTTACTGGACACAAAACCATATGCAGTTCTGGGAAGAGGCTAGAGCTCAGGAACAGCTTCCCGGGCGCTCACGCCGCGACTGCACTTCCCTGTGTGCCCACGAAGGCACCACACACGTGCAGGACGAGTGCGTCCTGTGCACGCGATCCTGCCGCGTCTGGGGACAGAGCTGCTGTGCAGACGGGCGAGGGAAGCCATTACCACGGGGCCGGACCGGGAGGCCCCGGCACACGCGGAGCCTCTGTCCAGAAGGGACCGTGTCCCAGCAGAGGGGATGGCACACGTGAGACAGTGGCGAGGTGCACGAGACTCTCTGGAGCCTCCAGTCCAAGTGTGCAAGTGGCACCTCGAACACGCAGATCGGCATTCCGCGTCTTCTGCGTCACTGCACGCGGGCAGCTGCCACTGCTGGCCGGTGGCAACGGGGGACCCCGGCCCGAGGACTGAAGAGACCGAGGGAGTCACGGCACGTGGGCCTCAGCCGCGAGTGCAGACTTCCGCGTTGCAGCACAAGCCCCGTGCTCTGCAGCGTCGACACGTGGTCCTCAAGTCCCATGCTGGCGGCTGGACCCGTGGACGACAGCGGCCACGGCTATGTCTGTAAGTACCCCGCCCACGGCGTCCCACCTGACGGAGGCGCTCCATTAGCCTCCCACCGAGGCGGACAGCAGCTACGACCCCCGGCTCTCCTACGAGGAGCAGAGGAGATTGGGCTTGTGGGACAGCAGCTGCCCTTACTCTCAAGGTCAGCAGCGCTGGCTGGGCATGCAGTACGCACCGGGCAGTCACACACGGTCAACTCCTACAAGCCGTGCTTCTGAGACAGATCTCTGCGGCTGGCCGTGGGGACGGCCTGGGTGAATCTGTGACCTATCAGGGTAATTTTCAACTTCAATCACATCTGTTTATCCCTTGGACATAATAAAATGGATTCACATCCGCTCCTAACACAAGATGTAACATTCCTGTTCTCTCGGAACCCCTCCGTGACTGGGAGCACACGGTGCACTACTGAAGAGGACCGTGGGTTATGCGATGTGAGCTACAAAAAACGCCCTGCGACGTGCAGTGAGTCTAACACAAGAGAATCTGAATTGGCGGGATCTGTGCATCTGTCGATCCTCAACGCTCTGAACAACTCACTCCCCGATGGCTCGGTGGTCTGTTGGCAAATGAGCTCGAAATCACGTGCTTCCCCTGCCCGTGACTCCCCGCGGGCTCCAGCACCTGCAGCGGAGAGGCAGCCTTGCTGGCGTACCCAGACCTCGCCCGCTCCTTCTCCCTCGGGAAGGCAACCTTGCAAATCCCGGAGCACCACGCTCCCACGGAGCCTTCGCTCCCGGAGGAAGACCACTTGTTCGGGGTCTGGGGAGGGGCCGTGCGTCCTGTACTGAGGACACAGAAGGGACGAGTCCAATACCATTTATGGGTGTAAGATTTTCTCTCCCACCAGAGCGGACAGGACGAGCTGGCAAAAGTATTTATTGGCAGTGACGCTGGTGAGAGTGCGAACGTATCCAGGACCCCTGAGACGGTCACTTAAAGTGGTCACTGTCAGAATGACACGAATGAGAACCTGCGATCGAGGCCTTTACCAGCGGCCGCCTCTGCGTGTGTAAACACACTGCTTCACGAGAACTGGTGACCAGTACCGCATCAGGTTCATTTTTTGATGAATCGAGTATTCTAATAAGATACAGTGTAACTTTTAAGGTACATCCTCATCATTTAAGGGTCATGTTGGGCACACTGTAATGAGCAGAAAAGGAAAAGGATTCTGGATTTCCTGTGAGGTTGTGGGTCTTCAGGGGCTGAGCCGTGGATGGACACGTAACCCACAGAGTATGTTGTCAGACTGGCTGTTCTCGGCCAAGGGTCTGGGTGAGTCAGAAGTTAGACATGAATTTCTGACCATGGGGCGGTTGTCACCCCCAACGTCACTCTTGTTTGACGGCTAACTGTATTTTCCACAATCAAGTCCCCAGAGCCCCATCTGTCCAAAATTGTTTCTATTAAATCTTCCAGGAAATAACAAATTCAGGAGAAAAAAAGTCTGGCAATGTAATGTTACATTGTAATTCTCTCTTCAGAACCCAAACAGATTAGCTGACATATTCTTTTAAAATATGATCTGCACGGGGCGCCTGGGTGGCTCAGTGGGTTAAGCCGCTGCCTTCGGCTCAGGTCGTGATCTCAGGGTCCTGGGATCGAGTCCCGCATCGGGCTCTCTGCTAAGCAGGGAGCCTGCTTCCCTCTCTCTCTGCCTGCCTCTCTGCCTACTTGTGATCTCTCTCTGTCAAATAAATAAATAAAATCTTAAAAAAAAATAAAATCAAATATGATCTGCATAATATACTAAATGACAGAAAAATACCATTCATGGTTGAAGATTGCGTAAGGCTGTCTGAACGTGGATGAAAAACCGTAAAAGACGCGCTAACCAGTTCGAGCATTTTACCAAACACCTGAACTCTTGGTTTTTCTACGTTAACGGTATCTGACGTCACATGGATTCCTGTGGTAACGCAGACCTTTAGGACATCCCTGCTGCACAGCTTGGGTGACTGTGTACGAAGGTTTCACTGACCCTTTTGAGACATGTCTTACTGCAGCCCGCGCCGCGGGTGACAACGGGTCCATGCTGGGAGGCCAGGAGCTGAGCCGGATACTGTCCTCCGTGTCCCTCCTGGCGTGTGCTGCTGGCTGCCTGTTCTGACGGCAGATGGGACACGCCGGGAGGGAGGCAGGAGGACGATGAAACCAGCACAACTCACATCCCCTCTGCATTACTTGGGTCTCCTGCCCCGAGTGTCTGCGAAGCGCACGTCTGTCGGTGAAGGGACAGACCGCGTTTTTGGAAATTCGTTGCAGGTTTCTTGCCACGAAACTTTATTTTTTTGGCTTGTTCATTTATTTCTTTTTTAATTTTTTAAATTCTTTATTTAAATTCCAGTAAAAATTCTTGCCACTGAACCTCTATTTAAATTAAATGAAAACAACAGAGAGGAACGCTGTCCCTTGCCGTGTGGCTTCCCACAGTGGTGACAACGGCGCAAACCCTGCAGGTCAGGCCCACAGACGGCCCTGTAGGCTCGCAAAGGCCTTCAGACCATGTCGTGGACACGGCGCCTTCCCTGCAGCTGCGTGCGGAGAACGCTGGTCAGCATCCAGTCAGCCCCACTAGTGACAGTGGCACTCAGAACGACACTTCAGTCCTCGATACCTGTTTAGGCCTTAACATCACAGTGAAGGAAGCAGCTATGATTTCATAGTGGAGTTCACAGTCTTTGTATGAAATAATGTGCAAAATGAAGTTTACAGTAACAAAACAGTTCTCACTGTGGGGACACATGTGTTCTCGCATGACAGAATGCCAACACGTAGGCTTTGGTATACACATCTCCCTTGCAACAGGAGCCTGAATGTCTAGGTTGGAGACAAGGTCTGGGAGTGACACGTGTGTAATTCGAATACAGCTTCCCGGATCACAGCGTCCACACAGCCCCCGGCTCCCAAGTCGACAAATTCAGCGTATGGCTCTGAACGGAGCCTGGGGAAGAGGACGGACACCATGTCCTGTCATCCCAAACCAGGGAGCGGCTGTGCTCTAGGCGTCCTCCCAACCCCTGCCTCACCCTGTCCCACCACGTCAGGCGCGAGCCACTACCATTTCACTCCGCAAGCCCAAAAGAAACCAAGACCAGAAAAAAACCCAAACAAACCAACCCAGAAGGTAAAAACAACAAAGCCATTAGTGATTTCCTGTTCTGGGTAGCAGGTTTCCTGGTTTTATTAACTTTTTCCCCCTGTACTTACGTATCCTATTTAATTTCCAAGAAAAAAGGAAAGACAATTAGCCAAAATAAATCAATGCGTAACAAAAGGAAAAAAACAATGGATAACGATGGGGGAAAAAAAGGAAAAAAAAAGTGACGTGTGATTTGTTTCTCCAAATCAGAGTAAGGTCCTGCCTGTTTCTGACAGAGGGGCCCTCCAAACACCACGGGCCAACTGGTGGGCACCCGGGGTCACCGGGTGGTCAGTGACGGACAGGCCATGCTCACCGTTGATGATGGTGACCGAAGAAGCGGACGTCCACCTGGTTGTCCTCCTTCTGCAGGACTTTGGCGGGCCAGAACCCAAAACCTTTCATCTTTGCCCAAACGAGCTCATGGTTAGGTATCTGGAAATAAAATGTTTTACCATGTCACGTTACTTTTAAAGTATTAAATGGAAGCACATCATTAATAATGAACAATCTAGTAAGTACAGTCCATTATCTTGAAAATGTTTTAACTCCTAAAAACATATAAGTTTTTCTCAGATTGGTTCTGCCTTCAAGAAAAATACCAAAAAATTGCAACCTGCGTAAAGCAGCGGTACAGAGACTCAGCTCTCCGGACAGACAGGCTTCAGCATGCAGGGGTGAGGTGGTCCCCGCTGCCAGCCGACGCATGTGCGGGACGTGGCAAATGCCTTGTCCTCACCACCGGGAGCGGCACACCAACACCTGGGGCCAGTCATGAAGGGGAGGCTCCAGGTGTTGGTCCAGGTCCAGGCTCACCAGCTCTGAGAGACGCCACGGGCCTGGGAGGCACAGTGAGGTCAAGAAGCAGCCACGGGCGCCCAGGGCCCGGGTGCTGCCCCTCCAGTCCCAGAGAGAGAGCACCCTTCCTGAAATCGCGTCATCCCAGGGGACAGCACACAGCCACAAGCACACACAAAACCTTATACTTCTTGTGAAAGAATGAGGGGAAAGGCAGAAATTCACTCTGTGATATATTAAGGGACCCAGAGTTTGTTCTTAAGTTCCTCATTTCAAAGTCAGAGATGGAGAATGATGCCAAGTTGTTCACCCTGTGTTTCAGGTTTCGTAATCATCAAAACCATATATACTATATACAAAGAAAAACATCTAGGAAGGACTGTAATCCTTGAGCAAACTGGAAATAACTTCCTTAGAATAATACATCACACACTTAAGAGGTAAAAAACAGAAAATCACAAAATTTCACATACACAAGGATAGCAGAACCAATTGTCAGGACGAGCATTTGACAGATAGAAGCAGTTCTTGCAAAGCTGTAGTTCGTCCAGCTAGAAAAGAAAAGCAACTATTTTAGCCCACATAAAACATGAACACCCAACTGCGTAAAACGTCGTGTAAATTAACAAACATCCTCTTACGTGCATCGTCAGGCTTGAAGAATCTTTCTAAGTTTAACCACTTCATTTTTCAGTAAACACTGGGAGAGCGGCTGCTCTCCGTGCACACTACCTGCATGTCTGACCTCCGCGCTCAGGCCGGGGCCTGCATCCCACCGGTCAGCACTCACTCGATGTGCTGCGTCCGCACACAGGCCCCGCCGGCCGCCTCCCTTCCATACCCAGGACCAGCAACAGCAGTGCGTGCGCCGCCTCGTTCCTCACCCTCTGCATCAGTCCCTGTTGGCCTTCCTAACACTCTTCCATGACTTGTAAAGAAATATATTTTGTCTGTTTCTTCTTTGAGTTTTTCTTCAGAGTACAGCCCCATGAGCAGAAAGCACTACCTCGTCTACCACCTTATCCCTAAAATACTGCACAGCACAGAGCAGACACTCAATAAATATTTGCTGAATAAGAGAAAAAACAAAGGCCAAACCTGAAATCAAGAAAAAAGAGTTTTTATATAAATTAAGACAATTCTGCAAGATTTAGTATGGTTTCACATGAATGTATCAAATCAAAAGGACGTTCCCTAATATATATTTCATTTATTGACTGAATAAACTGTGTTCAACAGTTTACTGTATAACTCCGTTGTTTGGGTGTTTTGCCTGTGAAATCTATCCTGGAACTCAAACACGTATCTTTCATTCAAAGAGGCAACATTTCTGCACAGTGAAGGAAACAGTCAACAAAACGAAAAGGCAACCTAATGAATGGGAGAAGATATCTGCAAATGATATATCCAATAAGGGGTTAATATCCAAAATATGTGAAGAACTACCACACCTAAAAACAAACAAACAAACAAAAATTCAATTACAAATGAACAGGAACTAAACAGACGTTTTTCCAAAGATGACATACAGACGGCCAACAGACACGTGAGGAGACGCCACGTCACTGGTCATCGGGGAAACACAGATCAGAACCACACTGAGCAGTCGCTCACACCTCTCCGATGGCTCGAACCAACAACCAAGGAAACGGGATGCAGACAAAAGGGAACCTTGGGCACCGCTGGTGGGAGCAGGCTGGGCGGCCACTGTGGAGAACAGTACAGAGGGTCCTGAAAAAGTTAAAAACAGAGCTGCCCTGAGACCCAGGAGTCCCGCTACTGGGTGTCTGTCAAGGAAACCAACCGCTAAGCCGCAGGGATAAGTGCTCCCCGAGATCACAGCAATTGCGACAGGGAGGCCGCCCCAGTGTCCGCGAACTGACGACTGGAAGGACAGGGGGCGGGGCCTATCCTTCTCAAACTATTCCACACAACTATTCCACAAAATGAGGGAAAACTCCCAAACTTACTCTATGAGACCCTGATACGAAAACCAGATAGACTCCACTGAAAAAGAGAATTATAGGCCAATATCGCTAATGAACACAGACGCAGAAATTCCAATAAAATATTAGCAAATCAAATCCAACAATACATAAATCATTCAACACAATCAAATGGGATTTATTCCTGGCTGCAAGCATGGTTCAGTATTCACAAATCAATCAACATGATTTACCACATTAATGAAAGAAAGGATAAAACCACATGATCATTTCCGTAGATGCAGACAAAGCATAACATCCAATCACGATAAAACCCCCCAATAAAGTAGGTACAGAGGGAAAATACCTCGGTATATAATAAAGGCCATCTACGAAAAACCCACAGCATCTTCAATGGGGAAGAAGTGAGAGCCTTTCCCGTATGGTCAGCAACACAAGAAGGATGTCTGCTCTCACCACTGTTATGTATGACAGCACTGGAAGTCCTGGCCT
>PJEN01029182.1:0-10857 GCA_004024605.1 Pteronura brasiliensis | reverse complement strand
TCCTCCTCTCTCTCTGCTGCCTCTCTGCCTACTTGTGATCTCTGTCAAATAAATAAATAAAATTAAAAAAAAAAAAGTTATTGTCGACACTAAAGGAACAACCCCTTTTAAACATTTTAGAGAGAAAGGAAGAGAGTTTTATTCAAACCCACATCAAGACAACGGCCTGGGGGGCGCCTGGGGGGCTCGGTGGGTTAAGCCTCTGCCTTCAGCTCAAGTCATGATCTCAGGGTCCTGGGATCGAGCCCCGCATCGGGCTCTCTGCTCGGCAGGGAGCCTGCTTCCTCCTCTCTCTCTCCGCTTGCCTTTCTGCCTACTTGTGATCTCTCTCTGTGAAATAAATAAATAAAATCTTAAAAAAAAAAAAAAAAAAAGCTGCCTGGAAGACATAGTCTTCACAAGGAAGGGAGTGCTCCGGGGGAGGAACATTTGGGGCAGGTTTCTATATTCGTTCTGTTTTGTTTTACATACAGAGTTACACATCATCAGGAGGAAGGACATTCCAGAAAGTTACAGACTTTTTCTTATGTCTTCAGTATGCGCAAGTCAGTATGACTTTAATCTTAAGGGAGCAGGAGAGATTCTTTTGTTTTTCTTATCTTTATGTTTGCAATGACATTTTTTGGTTCTCTTTTTCTTCTTGAAGCAGATGTACAACATGTGCTTGGGCCAGAAATAGGGCCCAAGCTCTGAGGTTTTGCTTGGTAAAATGTTAAAGGACAGCTACCCTGGGAGCCCAGGATCCGTCCATGGCTGGTAAAAGATAAAAATTTCCATTATCATTCTAATTACTACTAAAGGAAGGAACTTGAGACAAAAACACCTTTAACAATACCACCTAGAGGGGTTCCTGGGTGGCTCAGTGGGTTAAGCCTCTGCCTTTGGCTCAGGTCATGATCTCAGGGTCCTGGAATCGAGTCCCACATTGGGCTCTCTGCTCGGCAGGGAGCCCGTTTCCCCTCTCTCTCTCTGCCTGCCTCTCTGCCTATTTGTGATCTCTTTCTGTCAAGTAAATAATAAAATCTTAAAAGTACAAAAATTAGAAAACAATACTACCGAGAAATCAAAATGATGCATATAGAAGATATGCATATAGAAGATTACCTGTTCTGTTCACAGAAGCTGGGCTCCTCCCTTTCTCCTGCCCAAATCTCTGAAACACACAGACAATTTAATTCAGAATTTTAGAACCTCCCGACATCTTAGAGATGTCTGGCACCATTCCCTTGGACTACAGAATAAAATAGAGTAGCTCATTGTCACAACACTAATTTAAACGTGAAGCCCCCCTAAAGCTTGGATACACTGTCTTAGATCTTTCCCTGCAGATTTTGACTAATGTAAGTCATAGTCATACCATATAAACACTATGATGGTTGGGAAGTAAGTAATCGTGGGCAAGGGAATAGCTTAGCAATGTTTACAAGCATTGTCTCACTTTGTAGAAGAGACTGAGCTGAGTGTTTTTAAATACTATTTCAGACCTGTCTTACAGCACACTCTCAACATACCAGAGCCTGAATCAATTTTTAAAAGATAGTTCTTTTAGTAACTTTAATATCAGAAAAATAATGTCTCTATTCCTAGGGATCTTTGCGTATCTTACTCAGAGGTCCTCCACTCCTAATGATCATGAGGGCAGAGGTGAAAAGGCTGGCTGAATTCATTCCACTTGACCACACAACAAGAAAATCTGAGACTTGAGAAGTTTCCAGATGGAGAAGACCAGAGATAAGAGGGAAATAGTACCGTATATAGAATAACAGGGATTTGGAGTCAGCTTGGGGATCCCACTTAGTTTTCTGACACTCAAATCCTCTGTGACTCGAATCATCTCCGAGCCCCTGTCTAACCATCTAGAAAATGTGACTTATAATATCTACATCATAGTTTGGACATTCAAGAGGGAGAATTCCACAAAGAGCTGGTGTGATGGTTCTCAGGACCAGGTGCCAAGGAAGCCATGATTACTATGGGATCTACTTCTTTTCCAGAACAAAGAACACATGTTGAATCTATATTTCTAATAGATAACTCACAAGATGATTTTTAAACCTTACGGAAGGTCAAGAAGCTGCAATTGTGTCATATTTCACTCAGAAATCATGCTGTTGGACTGGTGAGGACAATACAATAGCACTGTCATCACTAGGAGTGGG
The DNA here is from genome assembly GCA_004024605.1 of Pteronura brasiliensis. Lineage (NCBI taxonomy): Eukaryota > Metazoa > Chordata > Mammalia > Carnivora > Mustelidae > Pteronura > Pteronura brasiliensis. The sequence goes on along the minus strand of PJEN01029182.1, from coordinate 8,698 downwards.
GAGCTTCCATTTCAAAATGGCTATGTTGTCCCTCTTAGCTCAGGGCCACCAAAAAGGGCAGCGGCAGCTGGGGGAGACCACAGGCAAGGCTGCCAGGTGGAGCTTTTCCTCTATGATCAGGAACAAGACAAGAATGTCCACTGTCACCATTGTTATTTAACATAGTACTGGAAGTCCTAGCCTCAGCATCATACAACAAAAAGAAATTAAAGGCATCTGAATCAGCAAGGAAGCAGTCAAATTTTCACTATTCACAGATGACAAGATACTCTGTATAAAAAACCCAAAAGACTGCACCAAAAAATTAGTAGAACTGATACATGAATTCAGTAAAGTTGCCAGCCACAAAATAAACGTATAGAATCTGTTGCATCCCTATACACCAATAATGAAGAAGCAAAAAGAGAAATCAAAGAATCAAACCCATTTACAGGGGCACCTGGGTGGCTCAGTGGGTTAAAGCCTCTGCCTTTGGCTCAGGTCGTGATCCCAGGGTCCTGGGATCAAGCCCCGCATCAGACTCTCTGCTCAGCGGGGAGCCTGCCTCCTCCTCTCTCTTTGCCTGCCTCTCTGCCTACTTGTGATCTCTGTCTGTCAAATAAATAAATTTAAAAAAAAAACCATTTACAACTGCACTAAAAACCAAAGATACCTGGGAATAAACCTAACCGAAGAGGCAAAGCATCTGTACTCAGAAAACTACAGAACACTCATGAAAGAAACTGAGGAAGACACAAAGAAATGGAAAAATATTCCATGCTCATGGATGGAAGAACAAATATTGTGAAAATGTCTATGCTACCTAAAGCATTCTACACATTCAGTGGAATCCCTATCAAAATACCATCAACTCTTTTCACAGAGCTGGAACAAATAATCCTAAAATTCATATGGAACTAGAAAAGACCCTGAAGAGTCAAAGGAATGTTGAAAAAGAAAACTAAAGCTGGCGGCATCACAATTCCAGACTTCAAGCCGTATTACAAAGCTGTCATCCTCAAGACCGCATGGAACTGGCACAGAAACAGACACATAGATCAATGGAACAGAATAGAAAGCCCAGAAATGGGTCCTCAACTCTACGGTCAACTAATCTTCAACAAAGCAGCAAAGAACATCCAATGGAAAAAAAAGACAGTCTCTTCAACAAATGGTGTTGAGAAAACTAGCAGCCACATGCAGAAGAATAAGACCAGACTGCTTTCTTACGCCATTCAGAAAAGTAAATTCAAAATGAATGAAAGACCTAAACATGAGACAGGAATCCATCAAAATCCTAGAGGAGGACACAAGCAGCAACCTCTGTGTCCTTGGCCACAGCAACTTCTTGCTAGACACGTCACCAAAGGCAAGGGAAACAAAGACAAAATGAACTATTGGGACTTCATCAAGATAAAAAGCTTTTCCCCTGCCAAGGAGACAGTCAACAAAACCAAAAGACAACACATGGAATGGGAGAAGATACTTGCAAATGTCTTATCACATAAAGGTTTAGTATCCAAAATCTGTAAAGAACTTACCAAATTCAACACCCAAAGAACAAATAATTCAATCAAGAAATGGACAGAAGACATGAACATTTTTTCAAAGAAGAGATACAGAAGTCCAATAGACACATGAAAAAATGCTCAACATCACTCAGGAAAATACAAATCAAAACCACAATGAGATACCACCTCACACCAGTCAGAATGGCTACAATTAACAAGTCAGAAAATGACAGATGTTGGCAAGGATGAGGAGAAAGGGGAACGTGCTTACGCTGTTGGTGGGAATGCAAGCTGGTGCAGCCACTCTGGAAAACAGTGTGGAGGTTCCTCAAAAAGATGACATGTGTTATCCATCCCAGTATTAATTATTATTCTATTCTTTTATTTTAAAGAGTCAATTCTATTCCAAATAGAATTTTAATGTAAGAAAAACTATTATAGAAGTCTTATACTCTGTGTGGATATATAATATATAATGACATATTATATATAATTATATATGTTATAAATGTACATAAATAACATATCTTTGGGAAAGTCTTCTTTACTCTGAGGTTAGAGAAATATTCTTCTATAATTTTCCTAAGACTTTTCTAAGACTTTTAGAATTTATCTGAGAGAGAGAGAAAGAGCATAAGCAAGGGGAAGGGCAGAGGGAGAGGGGAAGCAGACTCCCCACGAGCAGGGAGCCCGACATGGGACTCAATCCCTGGACCCTGGGATCGCGACCTGAGCCGAAGGGAGACACTTAACCAACTAAGCCACCCAGGCACCCCTTTTCTAAGACTTTGATGGGATTTTTCTGTCTCACTCTTTAAATTTGTAAGTTTTTAAGTTATCTAAAGTTAATTTTAAAGAAAGTTATAAGAGATCCAACAGTTCTGTTTCCCCAAATATTCAATCAATTGATCCAACACCATTTCATTTATGAAATAATCCTGATTTCTTCATTTATTTGCAAGTTACCTTCATCATAATACCCATGATTATGTCTGGCCTGCCTTTGAGAGTCCATTTATCTGCCTGTGTTGTGTGTTTTAGTATTCCATAGGGCTTGCTACCCCTAATTACTTTACTTTTTAAAAATTTTGGGGCGCCTGGGTGGCTCAGTGGGTTAAGCCTCTGCCTTCAGCTCGGGTCATGACCCAGGGTCCTGGGATCGAGCCCCACATTGGGCTCTCTGCTCTGCAGGGAGCCTGCTTCCTCCTCTCTCTCTCTCTGCCTGCCTCTCTGCCTACTTGTGATCTCTGTCTGTCAAATAAATAAATAAAATCTTTTTTTAAAAAAATAAAATAAATAAAATAAAAATTTTGTTCAGCTAGTCTTGTCTATTTTTCCAAATAAAAGTGGCATCTAAATAAGCCACTTCACTGTAGTTTTTGAGCTCGGTTTCTCTTATTCAACATAATACCCTCGAGATTCTTCCATACCGTTGCACGCACCAATAGTCCGAGCCCTTTGCTGCTGACTAGTATTCAATGTGTGAGTGTGACACACTTTATCTATTCCCCACTTGAAGGACACTTAGGTTGTTTCCAATTTTGATAAACTGAAATCTGAACAAAGCTACTACCAGCATTTCAGGTTTTTATGTAAACATAAAGTTATTTTTCTTGAGTGTACACTTGGAGAGAAGTTTCCAGATCATATGGCAAACGTAAGGTCAATTTTATAAGAATAAAGTACTCTTTGGTTTGCCTCCCTCTCTGATAAGGTAGGTAAAATATTATGGATCTTATGTCAATGATACCTCAGTAAAAAACAATTTTTAAAAAATACTTTTTTCTTAAAAAAAATCCTCTTGGTATTTTCATTAAGATTACAATAAACTGGGGTGCCTGGGTGGCTCAATGGGTTAAGCTTCTGCCTTCGGCTCAGGTCATGATCTCAGGGTCCTGGGATGGACCGCCCCCCCCCCGGCCCGCATGGGGCTCTCTGCTCAGCAGGGAGCCTGCTTCCCCCTCTCTCTCTCTCTGCCTACTGCTCTACCTACTTGTGATCTCTCTCTGTGTGTCAAATGAATAAATAAAATCTTTTTTTTTAAGATATGCATTAAACTGACTGCTGTTTTTATGGAGAAATGACATTTTTATGCTGTTGAACATTCCCATTCAATAGTCTTTTCATTTATTTAAATTCTGTGTATATTTGTCCCTTAGGAGGAACTTAGAGTTTTTCCTTCCTCCCTTCCTCCCTTCCTCCCTTCCTTCCTTCCTTTTCTTCCTTTCTTTCTTTCTTTCTTTTTAAGATTTTATTTATTTGACAGAGAGAAAGAGAGACACAGCAAGAGAGGGAACACAAGCAGGGGGAGTGGGAGAGGAAGAAGCAGACTTCCCGCTGAGCAGGGAGCATGATGCAGAGCTCCATCCCAGGACTCTGGGATCACGACCTGAGCTGAAGGCAGACGCTCAACCAACTGAGCCACTCAGGTGTCCCTACAGTTTTTTCAATATTCATTAATTCAACAAATATTTAGTGAGACCCAATTCTGTGCCTTGAGAATTAGTACTGGGTTTGGAGATTTAAATTTGGAAGTTGTAGATATCACTAAGAAAGAAATTTAGCATGTCCCGAGTTCATACACTAAGAAAGTATATGTAGAAAAGAGATATAAAGAAACTGATCCCTAATATAAGACACAAGTAACCAGAAAAGAAGCTAAGAAAGATCCCTCAGTAACGTAGAGAAAAACCAACAGACCATGACATCATGAAAGTCAAAAGAGAGGGGTGGGAGGGAAGGAGGGGGAGAGAGAGAGACATCAGTCATGACAAAGAGATAATTAACTTTTGAAACTACAGCAATTGAATCATTAGTCCACATTAATCCACAGAGAAAGGCTTGGCAGGCCCATCTTCATTTCTTAAATATTTGGTCATTTTGTTCAATGCCACTTAAAAAAAAATCCATTCTTTCTCCATGATTCAATAAGCTGTCACTATATCTTAAACTATCTTTGAGTCTATTTTTTTTTAATTTTATTTATTTATTTGACAGACAAGGGTCACAATTAGGCAGACAGACAGGCAGAGAGAGAGGAAGGGAAACAGGCTCCCTGATGAGCAGGGAGCCCGATGTGGGGCTCGATCTCAGGACCCCGGGATCATGACCTGAGCTGAAAGCAGAGGCTTTAACCCACTGAGCCACCCAGGCGCCCCTGAGTCTATTTATTTTTTTTAAAAAGATTTTATTTGAGAGAGAGAGAGAAAGCACAAGAGGGGGGAGGGTCAGAGGGAGAAGCAGTCTGCCTGCTGAGTGGGGAGCCCAATGCAGAGTTCAATCCTGGAACTCCAGGATCATGACCTGAGCCAAAGGCAGACACTTAACTGACTGAGCCACCCGGGCGCCCCTCTTTGAGTCTATCTATGTGTTTTCTATCAAATGACCATCTATTTCTCTACTAAAAACTAGACTATTTATTTCTGCATTATGCATAAATTTATTTCTGCATTAGTCATAAATATATATCTATGTTATAAGACCTAGTGAGAAAGGTCCTGCTCTTGGTTCTTATTTTTCTAAATTTCCTTGCTTGATTTCAATTCAAGAATGTATTCTTTTGGATAAACTTTAAATCAATCTTCATTAGAATACAGATTAATATAGATGGATTTGGGACTAGTTGACATTCTATTATGATGATGATGATGATGTTCAATTAGCCAACATGTAGTACATCATTAGTTTTTTGTTTTGTTTTAAGATTTTATCTGTTTGACAGAGTGAGAGTGTGAGCACAAGCAGGGGGAGCGGCAGGCCAAGGGAGAGGAAGAAGCAGGATCCCTGCTCAGCAGGGAGCCTGACCCATGGCTCCCCACCCCCCCCCAGACCACAACTCAAGCCAAAGGCAGAGGCTTAATGGACTGAGCCATCTAGCGCCCCCATCATTAGTTTTGGATGTAGTTTTCAAGGATTCATTAGTTGCATATAACACCCAGTGCTCATCATCAGCACACGTGCCCTCCTTAATACCCGTCACCCAGTTACTCCCTCCCCCCACCCCCTCCCTTCTGTAACCCTCAGTTTGGTTCCCGGAGTCCAGAGTCTCTCATGGTTTGCCTCCCTCTCTGATTTCCTCCCATTCAGTTTTCCCTATGGTCCTCCGCTCTATTCCTTATGTCCCACATATGAGTAAAACCATATGATAATGGTCTTTCTCTGCTAAACTTATTTCATTTAACATAATCCCCTCCAGTTTCATTTCTACAGTGTTGATTTATCCCATATAAATATATGATTTAGCCCTCTATCAATTCAAATTTTATTTTGTACTTACCAATAAAATTTTAGATCTTTACTATCACCTGAACACTTAATAGTGAGTCTAGTGGACTTGGTAGGCATAAAATCCAGGTGCAAATGAGCTAACAAGTAAATTAAAATGCTTAAGTTCAACCATTAGGCCAGAGATGAGCCAGAACTCAAACCCCTGGCCTCTTAGCATGTCCCAAGTTCAACACCCTCAGTGTGGCCTTATTGTGCTTGCGTGGCCAAGGAAGGTAGAGAGAGGTCACCTGCTACGCTACTTTTTTTGTGGGGGGGGAAAAAGTGCTCCTTGCTGGAGCCCAGCACTGCTCTAGTCTCCAGGAAATAAAGGTAAAACCTACTCCCTGCCTTGTAGCTTCCTAAATACAATTGCTGGTTAGATGCCTTTGGAAATGGGCTCAGAGGGTTCAGGACACTTGCCCCGGGTGACACATCCTGCAAGTAAGATTTAAGAGCCTGAGCTCCCCAAGACAGCAGCATTCCCTCTGGGTTAGTTTCCTCCATCCACTCCCTTTCTCCCTTCCTCCTGAGCAGGACTGCATGCGGGGGCCTCATTCCACTGGCAGAACCCAGGAACAGCAGTGGAACTGGGTGTTTCAGCAGAAAAGCTGGCCTCGGGGTGCCTGGGTGGCTCAGTGGGTTAAGCCTCTGCCTTCGGCTCAGGTCATGGTCTCGGGGTCCTGGGATCGAGCCCCGCATCGGGCTCTCTGCTCAGCGGGGAGCCTGCTTCCCCCCGCCCCCGCCTGCCTCTCTGCCTACTTGTGATCTCTCTCTCTGTGTCAAATAAATAAATAAAATCTTAAAAAAAAAAAAAAAAGGAAAGAAAGGCCGGGCTCCTCAGAAGACATCCACCTAAGAAACATAAAAGGGCAGCTGCCCCTCAGAGACAGAGAGGCTTGCAATAAGCCTCCTCAGGTTATGACGCTAGAGTCCACCCTCTAGTGACCAGGGTGACATTTAAGGAGCTAAACGCTCTGCAACTGGGCAAACACTGGACTCAGCCATAGGCTACGTGGGCAACATTCTGACCCATCCGGAGTGGTGAATCCTGGGGTTACATACGTGTCATTTAGTCCGAACACAGTATCCCCTTTACAGATGAGAGACTCGCCCGAGAAAGACGAATTTGCTCACACCCACTCCTGATTCGGCCCAACTCCAGTCCCCACGCTCTCGATGACTGCGTGTCACCCGCCTCGGCCATGTCCCGAGACACCCTGCCAGGCCTCGCACACTCTCTGCAGAGCACACAGACACGGGGCACGCCGAGCTAAGCTGCAGTTACTTTATTACAGCGAACCTGAGAGAGACTGATGGAGGTGAGGACCGGTGTCGGGATTCCAGCTTCACGTGTGAAGAACAGAGCAGGGGACAGAGCCCAGACTGGGCATCCAGGGCAAAGATTCATCTCCCCAAAGAGGCCACGGCATTCTTCAGTGGAGCCACGGCTTCCGAGAGGCACTGGCTGCTGGTGGTGATGGTAGTCTGGGAGAGAGTAAGACGAGGGGGGACGGAAGACCTGAACACCAGGCAGAGTGAGCCGTCCCCCCGGATCACCCCGCGGCCCATCCTCGGTGACTGAGCTCCAGCCCCAGCAAGAGCCTCCGGCTCCAAGACGGATGGCTGGAGAGGGAGCTGCTATCTGTCGGAACAGGACGAAGAGGACTCCCTGGTCGCCCACACACAGATGTCAGGAGGGAGTCTGAACCCCCAGTGAGGGAGGCAGGGAGGCCAGAGTTTCAGGAGGTTGTGATGGAGGCTGGGCCTGAGCGAGGAGCAAGGGGGCTGAGGCTGGGTCGACGTCTCCTGCCCCTGTCTGGCATCTGGCAGGTGTTGGGGGGTGGCAGGTGGGGGTGTGGATGCCGACTCGGTGAGCGGTCTCCTGGGCCCTGTGCACCTCTGTGAACCCAACACATTCTGCTTCTTCACAAACCTCGCCTTTGGCAGAATCGGCACTTCGGGAAAGACCGAGTAAGACACAGACTGATCCAAATCTACCTAACGGTGCAACCAGAACAATGACGGGGAAAGACCGCTTCTCAGGGCTGCGCTGACCAGCCCTGGGCAGCGGCTGCCTCAGAGGCCCAGGCACGGAACAACAAGGGCCCCTCCCCGCTTCAGGCCCCGAGATGATGCAGATGGAAGCGGGATATGGATCCAAAGAACAGCCATCGAGGAGAGCAGTGAAACGGGCCAAAAACCAGAAGCCTCCCAAGGCCAGGGGGCCCCTTCCTGAGAAGAGAGTCTAAGGGCAGGTGATCGGGTTTCATCATTCCGGGAACAGAGCTGAGCGCGCTCCCACAGCTGAGGGAGCTGAAGGAAGGACCTTTGCCTTCCTGCCTGGGGTGGCTCAGACCTTAAGCGTCTGCCTTGGGCTCAGGTCATGATCCCAGGGTCCAGGGTTCGAGCCCTACATCGGACTCTCTGCTCAGCAGGAAGCCTGCTTCTCCCTCTCCTACTCGCCCTGCTTGTGTTCCCTCTCTGGCTGTCTCTCTCTGTCAAATAAATAAAATCTTCAAAAAATCAAATCAAATCAAATCAAATCAAATCCTACTCCTGCAGTGCTGGCTCCCGTAAAGTAGGGAAAAAAAATCACATGTGTCAACACACTTTCTGTGTCGCACAGATATCAGTGCCTGATTTTCCAGCTGTGTGTAAATTAGCGTGAAAGGGACACATGTGGTAGAAGAGGCTGGTGTGCAGGTGGCGGGCGACCGCGTGTTCTGTGTGCCGTAGGGCGGAGCAGAGTTCAAGCATCATAGCTCTTGTCCATCCTGTGGCCCCTGACTGTGCTGTCTGTCTGTGCGCTGTTACAATACGCTGCCTGAGCAACCTCTTCGACCTCAGCCGCAGCAACATCTTCCTAGGAACATCGCCAAAGGCAATGGAAGCAAGGGCAAAAATCAACTATTGGGATTTCCTCAAGATCAAAAGCTTTTGCA
>PJEN01029181.1:0-10842 GCA_004024605.1 Pteronura brasiliensis | reverse complement strand
GGGACCGGGGACTTAAGCCCCTGTCCCTAGCCGCCCCGATTCCCACAGTCCCCCCCCCCACGATCTTTTGCTCTTTTGGAGTGTTTTCAACCAGTCCCCAAGTTAATGCTGGTCCCCAGACGCAGGGCACTCTCGCTCGTATCAGGGGTGTCACTTTCCAACCGGTCACCTCTGGTGGCTCCCTCCCCCTTTGTTGATCTTCAGATATCTGTCCGCCTTTCCCACGCCGCTTTACCTGCCCACTGGCGTCTTCTGCCCCTGTAGAGATCCAGACGTGTATAATTCTGATCTCAGGCTGATTTCATGGGTGATCGGAATTCTTGGGTAGGTAATCAGCTCACTTTAGGGTACAGGTTGAAAAGGCGCCTCCTCCTACTTCCCTGCCATCTTGTCCCCCGCCCCTTTTCTAGCTTTTAACTACTTGCACAACTTTCAGCGGACAGGAGCAGTAATCTCTGTTGGTCTGTGTCATAGGAGGCGTGCTGTGTATGTTTAGACTTCAAGATCCTGCCTTTTCCACTTGTGTGAGGTTTCAGAAGTACTGAAATATTGGTAAGGAAAATCCTAGATTTCAGTACCGGGAACTGTAGATTACCCTGCTCACACAAGGGATCTGAGCTATCACTTTGCAAGGACCCTACAAAGTATCCGCAGATGGTGGATGAGTTTCCAGTCCTCCCACAGGACTGCTCTAGGCGTGGACAGCATGTGGCCCGTGGAGGAGCCTCAGTCCAAGCGCACAGCTGCCACAGGTGGACCTCAGCAGCTGGGCGGGCTCCGTCCTACTGTGACCTCCTCAGCTGGGGAGTCCGTGCAAGGACACGGCCTGCCTTGGGAGGGTGGGCTCATGGCAACATGGAAGCCCCGGATGGGAGGCAGGGACACTGGGGGATTTCTGAAACGCAAGAGACATACATCTACTGCTCTAGGAGAATGCTTGCCTGTCTTCAGGAGAATTCCAAGTTTGCACAGAAATGAATGGAACTTTTGGGAAATGATGGAAGGATTGATTGCATAGTTAGCTTTGAGGTCCAAACCTGATACGACATTTCTTATTGTGTTGCTGGGCTCCATGGGGCCTCCTGTGATCAGGGTAGCCAGGAGACAAGATAGGAAGAAAGAATGCTTTCAAAAAAAATGTTTCCCTCATGAAAGTTTATAGTCTGGGGACGCCTGGCTGGCTCAGCGGAGGAACCTGTGACTGGGTCTCAGAGTTGTAAGTCTGAACCCCACATTGGGCTCAATGCCTTGAGAAATGCCTTGATGGGACAGTGGAGACCCACATTTAAATTTTAATTTAAATTTAAAATTTAGGGGCACCTGGGTGGCTCAGTGGGTTAAAGCCTCTGTCTTCGGCTCAGGTCATGATCCTAGGGCCCTGGGATCGATTCCCGCATTGGGCTCTCTGCTCAGCAGGGGGCCTGCTTCCCTTCCTCTCTCTGCCTGCCTCTCTGCCTACCTGTGATCTCTGTCTGTCAAATAAATAAATAAAATCTTTTTAAAAAAATAAAATTTAATTTTAAAATTAAATCTTAAATCAAGATATGGCCTAGAGGATGTACAATGAAAAGTAAAGTCTCCCTTGTTCCCACCCAGAGGTAGCCAGGGGAGATGGCTGGCACCCACTGCGCCCCCATTATTCTTCCTCAGTTCAGCCTTCAAGCCCAAGAGATCTGTGAACCCCGGAGGGTGGAGAACGAGGGAGTCAACCCCTCCACAGCAGCTCTGCAGGCCTTATTCATGCACTGGGCGGTGGCCCAACAGAAGCTGTGCGCGTGCACAGGGGCTCCTGCACGCGCGCTCATTCTTCAGGTTCCAAGTTCCAAAGCTGTGTCCTGGCAACAGGCCCCGCATTGTGCTCTAGGCCTTCTGCCGCGACTTGGCAGCTGAAGGAGAGCGCTGCGAGCTTAGTTCTCTCTCCTCAGCATCTGGCCTTACCCGACTGCTCTATGGGCACCTCCTTGAGCAGGCCGTGCCCCTGCCCCCAGCCCCCGTCTCTGTGGGGTCCGCACCTGCCAGGAGAGCTGGTCCACCCCCACCCCACTCACTGTGGCCGCGGACTACTCTTGGCGCCCAGGGCTCACCAGGTGGTGTACACCCCGGGGTCCACTCGCAGGCGGTCCTCCAAGTACCCCTCGAGTTGGCAACCTCGCTCAGTCCTAGCAGCTTGCAGAAGGTACTCTGTGATCCTGGAGACCCCGCGCTTTCTTCTGGGGCTCCTTGTCTCCATCTGCAGGTGGGGCTGCCGGGTGAAGGTGATGCTGTCGGCCTCCGGATCACAGGTGTCCTGCTGCTGCCACTTCGAGTCCATCGTGGACACAGTCACCCCCGTGTGCTGCAGAAGCGGGTCGTGACCGGGCTGCCGCCCTCAGCACCCAGGAATGTCCAGGATGTCTCCACAGCGGAGCGGGTGTGCAGAGACCCCAGAGAGAGCGGCAAAGGGATGGCCCAGCTAGAGACTCAGACAAAGGACCCTAAAGGCACTGGGGCCCCACAGGGGGCATTTAGGCCCCTGGGGTCCAGGGAGGCCTCTCTCCTTTTGTGCCCAGGCCTGGGCCTCTGCAGAGAGCCATCCCCTGGGAAGAGAGCTCAGAAGACCCATGCAATAAGAAGTCCCCCAGCTCCCATAGGAACTCCTGCCCCACTCGAAATGCCATCACGAGTTCCTACAGTTCCACCAGGGGCTGCCACCTGGTGCAGAGGAGGAGGGGTCTGGCCACAAGTCAGGCCTCGTGGCCCCTGAGGTCCCCCAAAATAGTCAGCCAAGAGAGCCCCTTGTGTCCTGCCAGAGTGCCTGCACTTTGCCAGAAGAAGAACCAGCTGGAAAAGGATGCTGATACCACCATCAGGCAGAAGGCAACACAGAGGAACTGCTCATCCCCAGCTGACTGTTCCAGGCCCCGAAAACACAAGGTTTGTCTGTTCCCACAGAGGCGAGGGGAGCCTCTGAGGCTGCTGTCACCCCCTGAGCTGGGGTTTCAAGTGACCGCTGAGCACCTGGACCGGGAAAAGAGAGCTGCTTTCCAGCGCATCCAAGATGCTCTTTGAGGGGACACAGAGACCACCTGAAGCTGTGGCCCAACTTGGCCATCCAGTGCCTTGGCCCTGTGTGCTACAGTGGCTGCTCCCCTGCCAGCCTCTGACACCCAGGTCACCTCCATGGACAGCTCCCATTCTTCCCAACCTCTCCTCTTGGGGTCTCACCCTGGCTGCAGTGGGAGCAACTTTGCATCTACCCAGGCCCTCTCAATGCTGTCCAGGGGCAGCATGGCCTCAGTCACAGTCCCTCCAGGACTGCCTGTGCTGCCTGGGGGTAGCGGCAACCCGGGATCCACTGCCCAGGCCCCATTCTGGGCTCTTGGTGGCAGTGGCCCGGAGCCAGCACCCTTCACAGCTCTCCCTCGCATGGACAGCTGGCAGCTCAGGCTCCAGACCCACTCCAGGCCCTGAGCACAGCTCTAGCCCAGCTGTCCTTGGGTAGTGGCACCCAGGCGGGTTATGCGGTTCCCTTACCCGCATTGGCCTCCCAGGGCACCCGTGCCAGTTCCTAGCCAGGTTCAGCTACCTCCCCTGCTGTACTCACCCCTGGTGCAGCCGCTGCCCCTGGCTTGACAGCTGCCCCCCAGGTGCCTGGCACTGTCTCCCATGCTGGGCCCAACAGCCAGCAGCCCCGGCCCCCAAGTGGCAGCACAATGCCGGCCCCCATCAGCATGGGGCTTTCGGCAGCACCCCCAGGTCTGGGGAAAGGAGATGATGTTGCAGATCTGTGCTCCAGCTTTGGGGCTCTCAGCATCACAGCAGGAATGATCAGGGCCCCAAGAGGCTCGCAGGGCTCCAGAACAAGCCTGGGCCCGAACATAGGGGGCCCGCCCATGCCAGAACACCCTGTCAGGGACCACTGGAGCTAGCACGATGAACCACCCTGTGTCGGGAGCCCTGAGTGCCCCTCCCTTCAGTCACATCCCCAGGCACCTGACCAAGCAGAGGTCCAGCTCAGATGGCTGCAGCACTGCCAGCAAGGCCGCCTGCGGGGGCGGGGGCGTCCCGGCCTCTCCTCCTAGCGGCCCCGCCTCTCTGGTCAGCACAGCCCAGAGCAGCCTTGCCACCAAGACCCCCTCATCCCCTGCCCAGCGCCTGATTGGACGCAAAAGAGCTGCACCGTGCAACAAGCCATTTTCCTCCACATCACAGCCCACTCCCTTGGGGCCCAAGAGGCAGAGGCTTGGCTGAGCCAATAGCTTCCTGGAGAAGTAGCCGGTGTTGCACTTCCTTCCAGGTGACACCGGTGCAAGACTAGTGTGGAATGGGAGACACAAATCAAGCCTGGTCCTGAAGCAAAACTGGGCTCCCAGCCTGCCAGCCAACATTGGGGAAACTTCCTAATCCCTGACCCACCATTTGAAGGAAGATGGGGGCTTGAGGCCTTGTCTGTGATCCCAGGGCCATGGGCCTTGGGGACAGTACACGGAGATCCGTGTCCCTTTGGCCTCCAGTCCCACAGCTCCTAGGACTCCTGCCGCTGCCCACAGGTTTCCCCTCCCCTCTCCCTATGTTCTTCCCAGAACATTTAGGTAGTGTTCATTTCATTCATTAAAGCCTGTTCTAGTTTCTCTGCATAGCTCTCCTGAGTCTCTTCTGTGGGTCAAGTGTGCAAAAGTTGGGAGTCGAATGGGTGCTGGCATGGGAAGCCAGACGCCATCGTTTCCATGTTTCCGTGGTCCAGCAGAGCGGGCAGGGCTAGAAGGGTGGACCCTTGAAGAGTGAGTGTAGGTTTTCAGTTTGGGAGAACACTGGCCAGGGGAGGGCAAAGCAGGGAGACTCACCCTTGCCTATTGGAAGCGCTGCTTCTCTCCCACTGGGGACCCCTTGGAATCTTTTTGCTTCACAGCCCTAGGGCAACATAAACACACTCCTGGCCTAGAGTATGGGTCTGACATCAAATATTGTGGCTCAGGGTGCCTGGGTGGCTCCGTGGTTTAAGCCACTGCCTTCGGCTCGGGTCATGATCTCAGGGTCCTGGGATCAAGTCCCACATCGGGCTCTTGGCTCAGCAGGGAGCCTGCTCCCTCTCCCTCTCTCTCTCTCTCCCTCTCTCTCTCTCTGCCTACCTCTCTGCCTACCTGTCTACCTCTCTGTCTGTCAAATAAATAAATAAAATCTTTAAAAAAAATCTTTGTAAAAAAAAAAAGATTGTGGCTCAGGCAAAGGAGGACAGTTTTTCCTTGAGGGTGTGACAGCCCCCTGAGCGCTGAGTGACATCCCACTTCACACAAGCACCAGGCCTCCCTCAGTGCATCTCTTCCCTCTGCCAGGCATTTGGGGTGCTGCTTCCTGATGGCACTGGGGAGAAGAATGAGGAACAAACAAGTCACCTGGGAGAGGGAGGGAGCAGGGATGACAGCTGAAAGGACTGTCACACCAAAAAAACTCCTCAGTCCCGTATTTATTAGATACAAGATCACAACCAACAAAGGAGGAGGTTATACATTAGTCATGGGTCTCGTAGGTCAACCAAAAGGAATGGGAGTCCTATGTCGACCATAGTCTTGTAGGTAAACTGAATAGGGTGTGCCTGGCCCAGCAGCATGGAATTTATAGTTGAGCAAGCACACATAAAGGGATTACTCTGCCAGCAGGCTTTCATGAGGCAGGGGAGACAACGGAAAAGGGAAACAGGCAATGTTCCACCCTGAGTGGCCAAGGCATGCCCAGCTGATGGACTTCAAGGACATGTATCCTCCTCTCCATCGGAGGCCTGCTGCTAGTACAGGTTTTCTCAAGGTCATCTTCAAGCATGCTTGCATGACCAGTATAATTTCTCATTAGTGATATTTTAAGCAGCCTATCATTCTGAGGGATGGTTACATTTCACCCTTTTTGTTAATGCAGAAGCAGCAAAATCCATTTTGCAAGTTCTTCAACCATTAGTCGTCAGAAGGATTTTCATGAGCATCTGAGGACTAAGCGTAAAAAGACTATAGCAATAAAAAGTGTCATCATTCCACCTATAATGCTAAGACCAGTTTTTTGATCCAAGCAAAGGGGTTTTCATCAGACAGAATATCATTAATCCTTTGTGCAAAACTCACTCTTGGAACTGATAGTAAGGATCGCGAGGAATGCCCTGAATAGTATCTTGAAGCTGTTTAATATCCACAGTTAAATTACCGCCACAATGAGTAGTAATATGGTGAAATCTTGTTCCGCGGTATTTCTGATTCATTATAGGTGTAGGGAGTAACACAGAAGGAAGAAACATTCTAATCACACAGAAGGTGAAGCCTTATATTTCGAAGATCCTCTCTCCTATATATATTCTGGCTTCTCCTAAATCAGAGACTCTTTCATGAAAACTTTGATGTAGGACTGTTTATTGATTCCAAGCCTTGCTAGCATTCTTGTGCCATTTTTGCACAAATTGTGTGGTTTGTACGGTCTGATGCAAGGCCATTCTCGCAATGGTAGCCATAACAGTAATGGCTATAATTCCTAAAATAGGTTGGTCAGAGGCACAGGTGACAACCCGGATTTGTGATTCTTGTCTGAAGTGTGTAATATGTGTGTGGCGGGGCAGAGGTTGGGGGGACACTTTTGTGGGACTGAGTCCCTGGTATCTCCAGATATCTATGCCCATATAGATAGTGTCAGATTTGAGTTACATTGTAGCACACCTAGCTGGTGTCAGAGAATTGTTGGTGAGTGGGACTCCCCCTCCCACCCCTGGTGGAATTGGGCACAGAACCCTTATGATTCTAAATATGAGAATGTACAAAAACAAAACAGAAACCTCACACTTTTTGCTAGTTTGGCTAAAACAGAAAGTCTAAAATCAAAGCCTGGTTTACAAATGCACGATGTTATGAGAAATGTTGTTTTATGAAGGTTTCATTTCACAGGCATGATTGATCACATTATTATCTATTTTCCATTGATCTTCATGTCCAGCTGTCTTCTCTCCCCAGAGGTCTGGCTGATGGGGCTCAAGGGTCCATGCCTCCAATCACAAGTTGACCCTCACTGCCAACCAGCCCCTGTTCCTAGGTGAGGGCCAAAATCCACGTCATTAACATAACAAAAGAAACCTTTATTGCTCTCCTCATTGTAAATTACAGAGGTTTTGTGCCTGAAATGGAGACACAGAACAAATGGTTCTGTTATATTCTGTTATATTTCTATTTCACAGAAATAGAAAGCAAAGGAATAACCTAAAGAAAGTAAAAAATACCCTAGATCAGTGAATAAATTTGATGATGTGTTTTTCTAAGTTTTAAATAACTTTCTTTTTATAGCATGCTTAAAACGTGTTGTAAACATAAATAAATCTTATTTGCTTATTGGTGATATTTAAAACATAGGGATATTCAGACAATATTAGGTTAAATATTGTCTTAACTCTCCAGTTATTTTAGTCCATGAACATCCATTTTTAATCATATATGTTGCTTTGGAAATTTAACAACTGAACTAAGAAAAAAACTATGAGTTTTTTCAAAAAAGTGAATATTTTGTTGGAAAAAAATGACTAGAAAAGTTGTATGGTATTATATACTAAAATCTTATCTCACAAAACCTACCAACTTAAAAATTTTAAAAAATTTAAAAGATTAAAAAAAATTTTTTTAAATGCACCTGGGTGGCTCAGTGGGTTAAAAGTCTCTGCCTTCGGCTGGGGTCATGATCTCAGGGTCCTGGAATCAAGCCCCACATTGGGTTCTCTGCTCTGAGAGGAGCCTGCTTCCTCCTCTCTCTCTGCCTGCCTCTCTGCCTACTTGTGATATCTGTCTGTCAAATAAATAAAATCTTTAAAAAATATACTTTTATTTGTAGCTTCTTTTTATGAAAAATTAATTAAAAGTTACAGGGAGGGTTTTTTCACATGTACTTTTAAAATAACAGAGACTCCAGAAAATAATTATTTGAGATCTCCTATTCAAAGACGTTTAGATTTCAAATTTCCTGGCACCAAATGAGAGAAGACAGCAAGATCCTTATATTTCTGAAAACCAGATCATTCAATCATCCATCATTCCATGATGTGTAAATCACAAGTTCCAGAGTGCTAGATTAAGAAATGGATCCTTCTACCCTGAATTTTCTCTCTAATAGATATAGATCATAATTTCTTTGTCTGCATCATAGTCTTCCAGCATCATGTATATGTTTAGAGGTTACTGTTACTCAATAACTCTATCTTCAGCATATAGGACTAAAGCATCAGAGCTCTTGATAGATGAAAACTAAAGATCAATGTTAAAACCATTGATATTTCACTTTGCAAAACTTGTCCATGGGAGGGAATGAAACTTTTTTTTTCTTAAAAAAACAAAAACAAAAACAGACCTATTAACATATAATGTATTTGTTATCATAATAACATATAATGTTATTATATTAACATATAATGTAGTTTCAGGGGTACAAGTCTGTGATTCATCAGTCTTACACAATTCACGGCACTCACCATAACACATACCCTCCCCAGTGTCCATCACCCATCCACCCCATCCCTCCCACCGCACTACCCTCCTGCAACCCTGAGATTTTCTGTTTTCTGAGAGTATGAGTGTCTTACGGTTTGTCTGCCTCTCTGGTTTCCTCTTGTTTCATTTTTTCCCTCCCTTCCCTTATGATCCTCTGTCTTGTTTCTCAAATTCCTCATATCAGTGAGATCATACGATAATTATCTTTCTCTGATTCACTTATTTCTGTTAGTGTAATACCTTCTAGTTCCATCCACATCATTTCAAATGGCAAGGTTTTGATGGCTGCATAGTATTCCATTGTATATATATACCACATCTTTATCCATTCATCTGGGGATGGACATCTAGGCTCTTTCCATAGTTTGGCTATTATGGACATTGATGCTATAAACGTTTGGGTGCACGTGCCCCTTCGGATCACTACAATTGCATCTTTAGGGTAAATACCCCGTAGGGTGATTGCAGGGTCATAGGGTAGCTCTATTTTCAACTTTTTTTTTTTTTAAGATTTTACTTATTTATTTGAAAGACAGAGATCACAAGTAGACAGAGAGGCAGGCGGAGAGAAGAGGGGGAAGCAGGCTTCCCGTCGAGCAGAGAGCCTGACTTGAGGCTCGATCCCAGGACCCTGGGATCATGACCTGAGCTTAAGGCAGAGGCTTTAACCCACTGAACCACCCAGGCGCCCCTATTTTCAACTTTTTGAGGAACCTCCATAGTGATCTCCAGAGTGGCTGCAGCAGCTTGCATTCCCACCAACAGTGTAGGAAGATTCCCCTTTCTCCGCATCCTCGCGAACATCTGTCATTTCCTAACTTGTTAATTTTAGCCATTCTGACTGGTTTGAGGTGATATCTCACTGTGGTTTTGATTTGTATTTCCTTGACCCTGAGTGACGTGGAGTGCTTTCTCCTGTATCTATTGACCATCTGGATGTCCTCTTTGTAGAAATGTCTATTCATGTCCTCTGCCCATTTCTCTTTTTTAAATTTTTTACTAACATATGATGTATTATTAGCCCCAGGGGTACAGGTCTGTGAATTGCCAGGGTTATACATTTTACAGCAGGGAGTGAAACATTTTACCAGGGAAGAAGCTGGACATTCTTGACTTGGGAAAATGCTTCTACTAAAATAACAGCTTGTGGTCTGAAAGTGCTTTGGGAAAAACAGCATACAATTTACTTTTATTTACTTATTTATTTATCTTATTTTTAAGAATATTGTATTTATTTATTTGAAAGACAGAGAGAGAGCTCACAAGCTGGGGAAGTGGTAGAGGGAGAGGGAGAAGCAGACTCCCCTTGGAGCAGGGAGCCCAATGTGGGACTTGATCCCAGGACCTCAGGATCAGGACCTGAGTCAAAGGCAGATGCTTAACTGACCAAGCCACTCAGGCACCCCCAGAGTTTACTCTTTTTTTAAGATTTTATTTGCTTATTTGACAGAAATAGAAATCACAAGTAGGCAGAGAGAGGGGAAGCAGGATCCCTTCTGAGCAGAAAGCCTGATGTGGGGCTCGGTCTCAGGACCCTGAGATCATGACCTGAGCCTAAGGCAGAGGTTTAACCCACTGCACCACCCAGGTCCCCCCATAGTTTACTTTTTGACAACCATCCGATAGCAAATAAAAACTTGAGAGGACTTGGTTACACGGAGAATTACCTTATGAGTCTTTAAATTGGAGTTTGAAAATTTCCAGGGAAGTATTATTTTACAAATAGGTTAAACATCTGTCTCATACTGACTACTCAATAGGCAACTTAAACTTTAGTGAACTGTATGGCCGATCTATTAATGGAAGCCTCACCAGGAAGAGTAGGACCAGAGTAAGATACACAAGATTCTGTAATGAAAGAGAAAGCAGAAAGAGGTCATGAGCAGAGCAATGGGTCTTGGTGACAAGGAAGAAACACAAAACACAAAACTGAAAGCATTTCCTACGCTGATACTATCCTAGGAGGTAGGTACATCATCTAATCCTGCATAGGTTCTATAAGAAATGGATGGTAAACTCATTTTAAAACCGAGGAAATTGATACTCAATAAGATTATATAATTTGTTCATGATTTTCCAACCAGCGCTGACTCAAAATCTTTATATTTTCAATTGTTCCAAGGGAGGAAACTGGTATATTGAACAGGGGAATATCTGGTTTTATGTTGTGTTATGCCGTTTTCCTGTTATTGAACTGTAGTGCTAGGGCTGCCATGATTCAGAACTCCAGCTAGTGACTCCAGGAGACTGCAAATTCACCAGACTTTGTTCCCCACTTTTCATGACAATGGTTTTATGCCCATGAGTTTCTCATGCTCATTGTCTCCCACTTCTTTATATTTTTCTTCTCTTCCTATGCCAG
>PJEN01029180.1:0-10653 GCA_004024605.1 Pteronura brasiliensis | reverse complement strand
GGGCATTATAATATAGTTACATTACATAATCACAGCAGTCTCTGCTCTACAAGAAAATAGAAACATATAATTTTATGACATTAACTGTAACAATGATTCCATAAAATCTGCATTTAATTTGCTTAAAATATTGCTTCTAATGTTGTGACCTCCTGGTCACCTACCCTGCCTTGATGTATGTGACTTTCTTACATCAGAAAGATGGAAACATGTATTAGTTGGTAGTAATTTTAGAACACTATTTTCAGCAAATGTGATAAGAAGTGGTATAAACCTTGTTTTTTGTCTGTTTTGTTTTGCAAATATGAAAGGCTGAGATCAATCATACTAGGTAAGTTCTAATTGTCCTGTAAGCTAAGGAAAGATAGACATGCATTTTTATTTTCCTTTAAGCTTTAGAGTTCTAGGGAAAGAAGCAAATTGCTGTTTCATAGTTTAACATCTTTGTTGAAGACCGATGGTAATTTTTTTTTAAAGCTACATTCTTTGAGATAATTGTATCTGCTTCTTGTCAGATCCTACTTAAAACTGAAGAATGTGCTGAACATTGTACCATTACCATAAAACTGGGTCCTTAAAAGTCTGCTAGTATCCAAATAATGCTTTACACATCTCAGGGTGAGGTGGATATCCCCTTTTGTCTCATTAAGCAATCTGGAAAGAATCATACTTATATTTTTATTTAAATAATCATTAAATCTTAAATTATATTGAAAGAATCACAAAAAAGAACCTGGGGCAACTAAATAACTAAGAATTTGGAAAGACATCAAAATGTAAGGCTGAATACAGGCAGCTTCTTAATTTTGCCAATTTTTAAAAATGGATATCTCCTCAGTTCTGCTTCATTTGCTCTCAATTTTGGCCTGCATTGGAGATAAAATTATTTATATAAAAAATAGTTTGCAAGCAAAGATGTTTCTGAATATTTAGTCTATGGATCCAGGTGAAAATACTCAGAAAAATAATGTGGATAGAAAAGAATAGGTGTCTAATTCCTGCTCAGGCATTATGTAGTAGTAGAAAGCAAAGCAAAGCAAAACAAAACAAAACAAAAACCCAAAAACGAAATTATAAATGCCAGCTTTTTGCTGGAGCTTTGCTATTGAATTAAAGCATAACTTTGCTTATATCACTTGATCATTGTTGATGTTGGTAACATAAGATAGCCCATGAAATGTTCTATCATTTTACCTGCAATGAAGCCTCTGTCTTGACTCCCTCATGTGTTTCTTGCACAGCATAGTGAGAACAATTTATGGATTTTTTTTTAACCTTTTGAGACTCTCCCTGAGGAGATTTCAAGCAATTTGTTGACTACCCCTAAAGTATTTCAAAGGATAAGGAAATGTTTGGAGGTTGTCCTTTTAATTATTAGAGAATATTTGTACTTACTATTCTTTTTTTTTTTTTTTTTTTCAGGTCTTGCTTTTTGCTTTCCTTCTGACTTCCTCCCTTTACTCCCTCCCTTTATTCCCCCTCTCTCCCTACCTTCTTTGTTTCCTATTCTTTACTCTTGGTTAACTTTCCTTTTGTACCACAGTGGACTTGATTAGAATATCATATCTGTAGGACATGCCATCAAGAATCTGCATTTCCATGGTGGTCTCCTAGAATGGCACAGGGTAGAAGAGTTTAAATACTGTCCTGTCACATTATTTTAAAGTTTTTAGGGAAGTAAAATAATACACTGTGAAAATATGAGTTGCTACTTTCTGGATTTGTTGCTCAAGTTGTTTCCACTTTTCTTTCAGGGACAGAAAGTAGTTACTGTTACTTCTCATTTTCATCTGAGTTTCCATCTGTCTGTTCACCACTTCTCATTTACTTTTTTTTTTTTTCCTTTTACTGCATATTGCAACATTTCAGTGATTCCATTCTGTGCACCCTCCCCCCAACTCCAAAACGGATCTATTTCCTTGCCAGAGAGTCCTATCCCACTGTCCCTTTATAGCAACGCCCACTGACTTCCCCCGGTCACTGTTCCTAACTCCTAGTAATCAACAATCTGGCTTCCATCACTATATTTTTGTCATTTAAAGAGTGTTTTATAAATAATATACCATTTGTAATCTTTTGAGATTGGACTTTTTTTTTTTTCATTCAACAGAATCCTCTTGAGATTCCCTTGTGTTTTGTGTAAGTAAATCATTTGTTCCTTCATTGTTGCTGAGTAGTATTCCATGATATTGATGACAGAATTTCTATAACCATTTACTCACTGAAAGGCATTTGGGTTTTTTCTAGTTTTCAACTATGATGAGTAAAACATCTATAAACTTAAACTTCACTTAAAGATGATCGCATGAATATAATTTTTCATTCCTTTAGGATAAATATCCAGGAGTGTGATTGGTAGGTTGTTTTAATTTGGATCAAGTCCAGTTTATCAGTATTTACTTTAATAGATTATGCTTTTTATGTCATGTCTCCTTCACTCATTTTTTTCCCCAACATTTTATTCATTTATTTGACAGAGAAAGAGAGAGAAAGAGAGAGATAAAGAGAGAACACAAGTAGGGTAAGAGGGAGAAGCAGGATCCCCCTCAACACCAAGCAGAGAGCCAAACGTGGGGCTGGATCCAGAACCCAGGATGGTGACCTGAGCTGAAGGCAGATGTTTAACCTACTGAGCCACTCAGGAGCCCTTTGTGTCATGTCTTTAAACTCTTCACTAACCCAAGGTGTTGAATATGGGCTTTCCCCTATATTTTAATCTGAGTTTATTATACTTTGCCAATTTACACTTAAGTTGTTATTCAATCTTTGTATAAAGTCAAGCTAACATTATTTGTTTGTATATTTTTACTTCTGTACTCCCAATTACAATACCACTATTTTTTTAGAAGATTTTGTTCGTTTGTTTATTTATTTATTTAGAGAGTGCAAGTAGGGGGAGGAGCTGAGGGAGAGAGAGAAAATCACAAGCAGATTCCATGCAGAGCATGGAGAACATCACGCTGCTTGATCTCAGGATCCTTAGATCATGACCTGAGCTGAAATCAAGAATTGGTTGCCCAAAAGACAGACACCAAGGCACCACAACATCATTTTTTTACACTTGATCTTAGCCAAAAGCCCGAGAAGTGATAACACCACTTATTTTAAAGGTTATTCTCCTTTTCTTGAATTATCTTTCCATCTTTTGGAAAAATTAGTTGAACTAATTCGAAAGGTCTATTTCTGTCTATTTGATGTTGATTCATGTGTTTGTATCTCCACCAATGTCATGTAGTCTCCATTATATGTCTACATAGTAAATCTCAACATGGAGTGGATGATTTTCTTCCTCCTTATGCTACACGTTAAAATGTGTTTAATCTCTGTTAGTTTCTTGAACTTGCACATAAATTTCAGTGTAAAGTTGCCTTTACAAAAGTCTTGCTGGGTTTGCATTTAACCTACAGATCAGTTTATAAAGAATTAATATTTTAATGTATTGTCTTTAAATCCATAAACTTAATATGTCTACTAATTTGTTCAGATCTTTTTTGATTTTTCGAATCACTATTTTGTACTTTTCTGTATACAGATCCTGTACATGATTTGCTTGTTTCTACTTGCATAGTTCAGTGTATGTGGGGGCTGTGAATGTTTTATTTTTTAATTTCATTTCTATATGTATGTATAGAATGAAATTTGTTCATTATTCATGTATCATGGATCCTTGGTGGACTCATAGTTTTCTTTTAGACTTTCGTTTTTCAGATTTGTGGAAATTTTCTATTAGATAACATGTCATTTGCTTAATTGGATTGGTATCATTTTTTTCTTTCCACATTGTATATATTTTATGTTATTTTCTTGCACTTTCTGGGAATTCCTATTTGATCTGTTTTGTATAAATATAGATGATTGCAAATTTGTAGGTCTCTTTTATTATAATGTCATCATAAATTATGTAGTCTTTTTGTTCTGGCATCCTTTACTCGGCAGAATTAGTTTGAGATTATCCCCATTTTTGGATGTGCCAATCCTTCATTACTTTTCATTTCGAGATGCATTCCCTTGCTTGGACAGCCTACAGTCCATTTGCAAGGTGGATGAACATTTGGTTTGTTTCTGGTTTGGAGCCATCACAAATAAAACTTCACTAAAACTGTAGGGGGAAGAAAAAGAAAATCCTCCTTTATCACCTTAACGTTTCCTCCTGTCCCTGAGATTTAAACTGATGCAAGAGATTAATAGGACCAATGCATACAGATTTTATTTAGTAATTTTTTACTTGTATGTGGGAGTTGTCGCAAGAAGAAAGAAGACCCAAGAACTGGCTCAGCTTAAGTGCTTATAAACAAGGTTGAACAAAGACCTGCAATTATAGAAAAGTAACTAACATTTTGGAGAGAGTGAAGGCAGACAAGAGTTATCTTTCCTTAAGATTTTATGTATTTATATGACGGTGAGAAAGAGCAGGAGAGAGTGCAAGAGCAGGGGGAGCAGGAGAGGGAGAAACAGGCTCCCCACTGAGCAGGGAGCTCAATGTGGGGCTGGAAGGATCCCAGAGCCCCAGCATCATGACCTGAGCTGAAGATGGATGTTTAACCACTGAGCCACCCGGGCACCCTGAGAGTTATTTTAACAAGCTCTGTTTGTATAGGTTTCTCTTGGCTTCTGGGTTTCTGTCTCTGGTGAGGAGAATTATTATTATTTTTTCCTTCTAGAATAAGGAGGGCGTCTTTAAGATGGTAATTTCATTTCCTGCTTTCAGAGAGAAAAGGAGAATTCAGAGTGCCTTTCTTGCACTTCCAGTGTTTTCAGTGTCTTTGACTCAAAGTAATCTATATACCAAAGCAGCAAGTTTGGGAGTGATACGTTCTGAATTCTTTCAGTTTCTATGGACATTTGGATACAAATGTCATGAAAGTTCCTGTTCTACCATACACTCACCAACATCTAGGTGTTCTAATAGATTTATCGTATTATCTCATTGAGGTTTTAAATTGAATTTCATTAAATTGAAGTTTCATTAAATTTCATTAAAATGGGGTTCATTAAATTGAATTTCATTGAGAACAATACTGAGCAACCTTTTATGTGCATATTTGCCATCTTTAGGCATTGTTTGGTGAAGTCCTTTCCAAATGTTTTGCCCTTTCTAGAAGTCTATTATCGAGTTTTGAGACTCTGTGTATATTGTGGAACTAGCCCTTTACGAAATACATTATTTGAAACTGTTGTCTTCCAGAGCATAAACTGGTTTTACCCCTTCTTAAGAGTGTCTTTTGAAGAGTAAAATATATCCTTTTGATATCATACAATGTATTAAAATTTTGTCTTATTGGTTTTACTTTGGGAATTATATTAAAGAAATCTTCACAGAACCCAAGATCATGAATATTTTCTACTATGCTTTCTCCTGAAATATTTAGATTTTTAGGTACTACATTTACATCTATGATCCATTGTTGGTGAATCTTTATATGAGTTACAGTTTGACATTCAATAGTTTATATATATGCATCTAATTAGTCCATCATCATTTGCTGAAAGGTCTAGTCCTTTTCAACAAATGACCTTTTTTTTTTGCCTTGTGAAAAATGTATTATTCATACTTGTGTGGGTACATTTCTGTTCTACCAATTTTGTTTCATTGATCTGTTTGTCAATTTTTTTTTTTTAAGATTTTATTTATTTGACAGAGAGAGAGAGAGAGAGAGATCACAAGTAGGCAGAGAGGCAAGCAGAGAGAGAGAGAGAGAGGAGGAAGCAGGCTCCCTGCAAAGCAGAGAGCCTGATGTGGGGCTCGATCCCAGGACCCTGAGACCATGACCTGAGCCAAAGGCAGGGGCTTAACCCACTGAGCCACCCAGGTGCCCCTCTGTTTGTCAATTTTTATACCAGTGACACACCCTTTTGACATTGTAGCTTTGGAAAAGAGCTTGAGATCTGTTAGTATTTTCCAATGTTTTTATTTCAACTGCATTTCTCTTTGCAAGTTAATTGAGCTAGTCTAGGTCTTTGCATTTCTCTCTATATTTTAGTTTCAGCTTTCCAATTCCTACCAAAGAATAATGCCTGCTTGGATTTTGTTTGAATTGCATTGAATCTATAGGTATATCTGAGGATGTTTGATATTTTTACAATATTGAATCTTCCAGAAAACAAACATGGTGTATTTCTCACTTATTTACATCTTCCTTAGCATCTTAAAACCATATTTCTTAATGTTCTGTACATGCATTTTTCATATTTAAGTATTTTACAGTTTTGATAAATTTGTAGCAGATATTTTAAAATTCCATTTCTAGTGGTGTCTGGGTGGTTTTAGTTGGTTAAACATCTGACTTCGGATTGTTTGCTCAGGTTGTGATCTCAGCATTGTGATAGTGAGCTTTGTGCTGGGCTCCAGAATCAGCGTGGGATCCGCTTGAGATTCTCTCTCTCTGCTCCTCCCCTATACACTCTTTCTGTCTTTCAAATAAATAAATAAATAAAAATATTCCATTTCTAATTTTTCCTTGGTTATTTATAGAGTTAGACATTATTTTGTGTACTGATCCTGTTTTTGAAATGACACTAAATTCACTTTTCAATTCAGTAACTGTTTTCTATAGATTCCAATAGATTTCTGCCTTCACCGTCTTGTCCGCCTATCAATAAACACAGTTTTATTATCTCCTTTTCAACCTGAACATGTTCTATTATTTTTTTTTCCTTGCCATATTGTGTTGAATACTAACATCAGCACAATGTGGAATAGCATTAGAAAGAAGAGTCCTCCTTGCCTTGTTCCTGATCTGATGGCAATGCATTTCACTTTTTAAAAATGGTATATGATATCCACTGTAGGTTTTTCATCAGTGCTCTTTTTCAGTTTTAAGAAGTCCCATTTAATACTAGCATGGCCAAAGTTTTTGCTTTATTTTTTTTAAGGTTTTCAAATATATTCTTTTATTTTTTAATTTACATTTTAAGTAAAGTTTTGCTTTTAATAAATATTGAGATTTCACTTAATGCTAGTATGGTCAAAGTTTTTACTTTTTAATGGATTTTGAAACTTCAAAATGTTTTGAAAATGTTTTTCAAATTTCTTAAATTTTTTTTATGAAAAATTATTTTCCCTGTTTCTTTTTTAAAAAGATTTTATTTATTTGTTTGAGAGAGAAAGAGAGAAAGAGAGAGAGTGTAGGAACATGAAAAGGGAGAGGGGCAGAGGGAAAGGGAGAAGATGAGTGGAGAGCCTGACAGGGGTCTTGATTCCAGGACCCTGAGATCATAACCTGAAGAGAAGGCAGATGCTTAACTGACTGAGCCACCCAGGTGCCCCTCCCCCCACTTAAAAAAAAATCTTTTTAGTTTTTAATATGGTGATTTTATTTTTAAGTGATAAATCATCTGTACATTTCTGGAATAAGCCTAATATGGTGCATTATTATCTTTACATACTGCTAGATTCCATTTGCTGAAATTATTACAATTGTTGCATAAGTAATCATGATTGATACCTTCTGTTCTTTTCTTGTCTTAGGATGCTTTTGCTTTTGATAACAGGGGAAAGTGCTCCTCAAAGAAAATTGAGCTTCATTTCAATTTTCTAGAAGAAAATATATAATTGGTTACTTCATTTTCCCTAAGCACTTGGAGTTCCCCAGTTAAGTCTCCTAGGCGTGATTTTAGATTAGTGAGAGTTATTTTTCATATGTATTTCCATATTGAGATCTATTAGATCTTGGATTTTTTTATATAGTATTTCTTAGTGTCCATGTACATAAAAATTTTTAATGTACCCTTCTTAGTTTCCTAACAGAAAGCATAGATTGTTTTTAAAGATTTTATTTATTTATTTGACAGAGAGCCAGACAGTAAGAGAGGGAACACAAGCAGGGGCAGTGGGAGAGGAAGAAGTAGGCTTCCTGCTGGGCAGAGAGCCCGACATGGTGCTAGATCCCGGGACCCTGAGATCATGACCTGAGCCAAAGGCGGACACTAAATTACTGAACCACCCAGGAGCTGCAAAACATGGATTTTTTTTATAGACACCCTTAGTATCTTCAAATTTTTTGTATTTTCTGTATTTTAAATTTTGTTAATCTTTCTGAATCATCATGGCATAATATATAAAATTCTAATATTCTTCACAATTTCACACAAAAATTTCAGTTGTGTGCCAATTCTTTGTTTTTTGAATTTTTCCATTTTATGGAAAAGTATTAAACTTTCTGAAATAACTTAATATTGAAATAGAGACTAACTTTAAAAATAAAATCTATTATTAAAATTTGTAAATCTCAATATCTTTTGTTCTCTTTCTGGTTTATCATCTGAGGGATGATGAAAGGTACAAGATTTATTTTAGAAGTGGGATAGTGGGTTATGTTGAGTTATTTTATGTTTTCAAATCCAGATATTGGAGACTTTTATTTTCTTTTATTACAAAAGTCATAGTTATTCACTGAAGATAATTTGGGGAAATATATAACTAAAATATTAGTTTAGACCTTTTCAAATATCTTAGCAGCCACCAAAAACTTGTGTTTGCTACTAGAAAGCAAAATATTTTCTTACATTGATACTTGCAAAGTTCATACTCAGTATATATTTCTCTCAATAATGAAAAAATTGTATAAACCCGTTAGTAAGAGTTATCTTCACATAAAAATACACATATAGTGGGTTTTCATTCCAATGAATAATTTTTATTCAAATTTTACAGATAACACAGAAAATTTTATTTCATCATGGAGGACAGATGAAACAGCCCAGTATCTCTGTGATGTGAATGATGACAAAATGTGCTAAAAATAAGCAATAAAGTAAAAATTTAGAAGGGTTAGGAGGAAGTTTTCCAGAAGATATAATAATTACGAATGGAAATTGTTTCATATCTTACTAAACTTTCACTAGAAGTATAGTATAGATCAAAATATGGGATTATCTCCTTTTTCTTCCTAATGAGTGATTATCAAATCAATGCAGTGAAAAAATGGACCCTAATAAAAATATTTTACATATTTATATGAGCCAATATTGAGGAAAATTATCCTATGAAAAAAGCAACAAACTTAATTCAACATAGAGTAGACCTCTTATGAAAACTAATTTTAAATAAATATTCTTATTTTTTAGAGAGAAGAAAGTGTAGCAATCCTATTAGACAAAAAAAAGCAATTAGAAATCAAGATTCCAAAACAACATAAAATCAAACATCAAAAATTGGAAGCTTCTAAGGGAGACCTCAAGAAATTTATCTTTTTTTCTCCAACTTTGAGGTATAAATGACATAACAAGTGGGAAGGGTATGATGTGTTGATTTGATACACTTACATACTACAATATGATTACAATTTAACATTAGGTAGTGTCTCCGTCATGTTACATAAGTACCATCTTTTTTTGTGGTGAGGACATTTAAGATTTACTGTCTTAGGAACTTTAAAGTATATAATGAAGTACTGTGAACTATAATCAAGAAAATTTATCTTAATTTGTATATCCACTGGTATAAAGAAATGGGCAGATTAAGACAAATGAGATGTTGCACTGATTTTGTGAGTTACTGAGCTGCTAATTATGTTGAGTTAATAGATTTTCTAGGGCTCCTAAGCAAATGCATTGATGAGGAGAGCAGGACCCTGAGATCCCCCACATGGTACTGGAGCCTTTGAGCAAATTCACATGACTGATGACTTCCAATCATTGTGCTACACTGAATCTCCTTGAAACCACAATAAGTGTGATTTGAACACATGCCATAAAGAGAGTATAAAGACAGGTAGCTGGGTGGCTCAGTCATTAAGTGTCTGCCTTCAGCTCAGGTCATGATCCCATGGTCCTGGGATCAAGTCCCCCATGGGGCCCCTTGCTCAGCAGGGAGTCTGCTTCTTCTTCTCACTTTCCCTTACCCACCCCCCCCAATTCGTGAGCACATTCTCTCGATCTCTCTTACTTAAATAAATAAATAAATACATACATACTTTTTTTTAAAAAGAAGATTGTAAAGGCTAAACGAGAATGAACTTACACAAACACACATGCCTGTGCACAGTCACTCACACAGACACTGGGAGATTTAGTCTATTAATTGAGAATAACACCAAATCATCTGATCTCCCTTTTAGTGCCTTCCATTCTTCCTCACCCCCCATGGCATGCCCACTCTCTTACCTGCTCTTATGGTCTATGATGTCTTGACCAATTCAACTGTACTATAAATTGTACCTAATTATTATAGTTATAATTTATCTCTTCCCCTCAAGAAAAGCAAGTATTTTTCCTGTTCTGTTTACTAATATATTTATAGCACATAGAATTGTGACTGGCACTTGGAAGAGAACCTCTACATGTTTTTTTAACTCACTTGTGTTTATTATTACTTATAGAGACATACAGAACAAATTTTGAAGCCCATAACCTAATTTAAGGAGACTGTATCATATATATACTTTAAGAAAAAAGATTGCAGAGTTTTTTCCACATTGTTTGTCTTGCATATTTTACATCCTTGTTCCTCAAGCTATAGATTAAGGGATTCAGCATGGGGATAATGAGAGTGTAAAATATCGATGCCACTTTATCAGTGTCAAAGGAATGACTGGACTCAGGTTGCACATACATAAATATCAAAGTCCCATAGAACACTGTGGCCACTGTCAGGTGGGACCCACAGGTAGAAAACGCCTTGTGCCTACCCTCAGCTGAGTTCATCCTGATGAT
>PJEN01029179.1:0-10863 GCA_004024605.1 Pteronura brasiliensis | reverse complement strand
GGAAGAGATTATGCTGAGTGAAATAAGTCAAGCAGAGAGAGTCAATTATCATATGGTTTCACTTATTTGTGGAGCATAACAAATAGCATGGAGGACATGGGGAGTTAGGAGAAGGGAGTTGAGGGAAATTGGAAGGGGAGGTGAACAATGAGAGACTATGGACTCTGAAAAACAATCTGAAGGGTTTGAAGAGGTGGGGAGGTGGGAGGTTGGGGGAACCAGGTGGTGGGTATTAGAGAGGGCACAGATTTCATGGAGCACTGGGTGTGGTACAAAAACAATGAATACTGTTATGCTGAAAATAAATTTTTAAAAAAATGATTTAAAAAAAAAGAGCGTGGGTCAGCAGCAGCACCAACGTCATGGGGCGCTGGGTATTGCTCGCTGGCACACCAAACAAGTCTCCTTCTGGATTTAGGGGATGCTTTCAATACATAGCAAGTATAGACAACTCCTCGAGGATAGGAAGGGCTTTTAATTCATTTCAACATCCACAGCACCTAGCACATAGGAACTACACAGTAATGTTTGTTGGAGAAGGTAGAAACAAAGGAAGGATGAAAGGAAAGGAGGCCAGAATTATGTAAGATGCAAGATGGCTGCCCTTCTAGTTCCAATGACCCATGTAAGTTTCTGTACGTCTCCTTTCTTTAAAACAGGAAATAAACTAAAACACTTATTAAAATTCAAATGTATGAATAAGCCATCTCTTCTCAACACACACACACACACACACACACACACACACACACACACTTTAGATAAAAATGCACAATTTATATATGGCGTATGGCCCTATCATAGAGTCAGACACGGGACCCCTTTTGAATGGCCAGGATCTTTATTTGTAACACACAGAGTGGAGATAAATTTACAGGATTGTTCTTATCCCTGTCTAAAAAGACATGTACAACGCCATCATGATAACAGGATAAGGAGCCCCTGCAAGGCCCAGAGAAGGGATGCTTTGTTATTGACCTCACAATGGGGAGGATCTTCCATGCTCTCTTGGAAATGGGACTCAGCCCCGTGTTAGAACTACTCACCAGGGTGGTGAGGAAGACAAGCCTGACAGAGGGAATCTAAAGAAAAATACTCCCCATGGATTTTTTTTTTTTTTTTTTGTCTCCAAGAAAGAACCTGGAATCCTGTAGCTCTGAGCCAAATAAGAAAACCAAAGGGAACCCTATCACAACCATAGCTGCTCCTGTTTCACTGCCTCCCCTGAGTCTGCTTCTACAAGCAATTTATGGCTCATGCAGCTGCTTTGACAACAGGTTTGGGCCTTCTTTAGTTTCAGCCATCAGCTCAACCCCGTGCAGCCCTCCTATATCTACGGGAGCTTAGGAGGTGTGCTCCTGGCCACCCCCATCACAAGGACAGCAGATGTTCTGTATGTGGGGAAGGGTGAGATTAATGGGTCTCTCCCTCTCCACCCTTGCATCCAACTAACATGAAGTATGAACTTGGTTTTCTGCAGCCATGGCCAGGAAGAAACTGAGATGATGGACTTATACCACTCAGTGGCATGGATACTAGTGGTCACACTTTGGTTTATTTTGACACAAATGCATGGAAGCAGAAGAAAGAACCAGTCAAATTCCTCACCTTATGGTAAAGTGAAGATGTTACTGATTCCTAAACATTCATCTTCAACAAAGTTCTCTTTCTCTTATGAGTCAAGCTATTTATCATTACTCATCATCACTCCATGCCAGAACTAAACCCATAGTCTGTCCTCAAACCCCCCCCACACACACACACCACATGGTGAATCTTGCTGAATTTCTCCCTCTTCCCCAACCCCCTGACAGCAGCCAAGTCTGTGAAGTCCTCTTAAGCCCAGCCACCCCTCACATTTCCTCTGCCATTTCCTCACTCAGGCACCATTACCTTCTGCTTCAATTACCCTCACTGCCTCCTAACTAGACTCATTTCCTCAAGCCTTGTCTCCTTTCGACTCCTGTCACATGGAGGGTGGTGTGTTCTCTCTAAGCACACATAAGATATTGGGGTCTCCCACTTCCAACTCTTTAGCTGCTCCCCAGGGCCCTCAGGTAGAAGCCCAGTTTCCCCAAAATGGCACTTGTGCATTCCCCATTAGGGCTTTGTCTGACTATCCTCTTCTCTGTCACTGGCTAATTCCTACCTGACTGTTAGTTCTCTGCGTCATCGTTCCTTCCCTGTCCCACTGAGGTCTAACAGCCCTGCTCTGTCACTCCTGGTGCTCTCCACTCCCACGGTCTCTGCACTTGTCAGACTGTCTGAATTTCCTGTTTACCTGTCTATATCCCCAACCAGCGGACAGCAAAATGGACACACAGTATTTCTTAAATGAATGCATGTATTAACTATTCTACTTATTCTCCACAGTCCCCCAAACCAGAAAGAGTCAGAAAGGCACACTCATCTCAGCGGTCCACCACCTCCTGGTCAAAACTGGCAAGAACAAAAAAGAGTAAAGAGTTTCAGAAATATCATAGCACCCCAAAACACCTTACTAAAACCCAAGTGCCATGATATTCTGGACCTATGCTCTTAATCCCACAGGCCCCTACTTCCTCCATAAACCATGTTCTAACAATTATCAAACTGTGTGTTATAATTAACTGTGGAGTTTTGGTTTCTTAAAAAAAAAAAAAAAAAAAAAAAAAAGACTAATTCCCAGAACCCACACCAGATGCATTAAGTCAGAATCTCTGGGAGTAATGTGCCACTGGGGATATGAACCTTGAATTTGGCTTTCCTTTCCAGTATCTGCTGACTGATTCCATTCCGCTTAGAGCCATGCTCATATCTCATCTCTAGCGAGGCAAAACTCTTCCTTGTTCTTATACTTTTTTCCTTTTAGAGAAGGAGGGTAGGAGACATTGTTTGTTTTTATATTGTTGAATTTTGAGAATTCTTTACATATTTTGAATGTTAAGTTCTTTAGGAAATACAGAATTTTGCAAATATTTTTCTTTTGGTACCATACCTAATAAATCTTTTTATAACCCAAGGTCACAGAAATTGTTTTGCATGTTCCTTCTGCAAGTTGTGTAGTTTTAAGTATCACACTGAGACCTACAATCCATTCTGTCCCAACACCGCTTATTGAAAAACTATCCCCTCTCCACTCCATTGCCTTTGCCCCCTTGTCAAAAATCAGTGCTATATACATGTCTGTTTATTTCTGGACTCTCTGTTCTGTTCCATTGTCTATCTTAATGCCAAATACCACACTGTCTTGATTATTACAGCTTTATAGTAAGTCTTTATTGTAGGGAGTAATATAGGTATATTAGAAGTATGTCAGGTTGGGGTGCCTGGGTGGCTCAGTGGGTTAGGGCCTCTGCCTTTGCCTCGGGTCATGATCCCAGGGTCCTGGGATCGAGCCCCACATCGGGCTCTCTGCCCGGCAGGGAGCCTGCTTCCTCCTCTCTCTCTCTCTCTCTCTCTGCCTGCCTCTCTGCCTACTTGTGATCTCTATCTGTCAAATAAATAAATAAAATCTTAAAAAAAAAAAGAACTATGTCAGGCAATGTCAGGTCTCCAACTTTGTTCTTCTTTTTCAAAGTCATTATGACTTGGCTCTTGTAAATTTAAGAATCAACCTGTTGCTTTCCACTGGGATCCCTGTTTGCAGATATATGGCTTGAGGTTGCACTGAATCTATAGATCAATTTGGAGAGAATTAATATCTTAAAAACACAGTCTTCCAACACATGAACAAAGTATATCTGCCCATTTGTTCAATCTTATTTAATTTCTCTCAGCAGTGTTTTGTAATTTCCAGTGAAATTGACCTTGGTCTCCTACGATTCTTAGTGCTGTGTCCTCAACTCAGAGAGTCTGCTGGGCTCCAGTTGGTCTCCCCCTTCCTGCATCACAGCCTTGTGACTGTCTCCAAGCAGTAAGCTGAAGAAATCTCAAAATAAATTTCCTTTGTTTCCATCTCTCAGAGATCACTGCACATGACTGGATGTCTGGTTTCCTGAAAACCGTGCTTTATGTATTTTGTCTGGGTGTTTTGTTTTGTTTTTTCAGGCAGGAGGGTAAGTCTGTCCCCTGTTACCCCATCTTAACAGAAGCAATATTTTCTACAAAGCTGATTTTCTGTCTCCCCAGCATACTCTTCTGTTTCCTGCTTTCATGCCTTGCTCACACTGTCCCCTCTTTCTGGAGTGCCTTTGTCCCCTGATTCACCCAAGAAAATCTTGCGTAGCTCTCAAAACTCAGTCAAAACGTTTAACTTCTCTAAGGACATCTTCCATGTGAGTGACACTCTTCCTCCTCTTTTGCTTTGATATTATTCTGGGAATGTGGCTGCCTCCTCTTCTAGCACTTTCTATTCAAATTATCTGTTCATATAAACTTCTTACCCACTTGATTATAAGCCCCTCAAGAGAGGAGCCAAGGTTTATTTCCTTTCTCTCCTGAGTGCCTGGGAAAGACCTTGGCACATAGTAGGAACTCCATAAATACTTGCTGAACTACATCTTGGAGACAGAAACAATGAACAGTGAGTGAAATGGCTCCCTTAGACACTATAATCTCCAGGGATGGAGTGGGGTAGGGTTGGGTGTCTCCTTCTGAACCCAATTTAATTCACTATCTCTCAGTGGAATAAGCTGCTTCTAGAAGCTGGGTTGCTGGGTCAAGGAGTATTTTTTAAACAGATATTACTGCCAAATTACTTTCCAAAAAACTATCAATTTATGCTATTAATAATGTATGACAGTTCTCACTCTTTCCTTCCTCACCAATACTAAATAGCATACTTTATTTTAGTTTTCCCAGTCTGATATGAGAAAATAGTATCCTGTTGTTAAAATTACATTTCACTGCTCATTAATGAGGTTGTGTTTTAAATAAATTAAATATTTATTAGATATTAATGTTTAAACTGTGAGTTTCTATTTATGACTATCCAGGTTATTCTCTGTTCCTCCAGCCTACCACAAATCCATTCTTTACCCTACTATGCCCTGCTCCACTTGTCTGCTCAGGCTCGGATCCAGGATCCAGGACCTATAGGGAACCCCAGCTCTTTCCAAGCTTCAAGAAGCCTTTCCTTCTCTTTATGCCCCAGACCTAGGAGTGGTAATGGCTTCCTAATTTTGCTAGTACCATTGCTGTTGTCCTCAATTCTGGTCTCATCTCTGTAAATAGTCCCTTCTTTAAACTTCATTGAGGTCTTTGAATGTTTTTCAACAAGCCATTGTTTTCTGCTAGGAAGTGACCAAGAAAATAACCTTTGCCTGTTTTTATATTGTAATCTTTACTATCATTGATTTATAGGAGCTCTTTACATATTATGGGTATTTTACTTCTTGGACAATATAGATGTTACAAATATTTTCTCCCAATCTATAATTTGTCTTTTAAGGTTGTTTTTGTATTTCCACCACGCATAAGATTTTTTTTTCTTTTTCTCCCCTAGATTTAGCCTAGTAGTTGCAACACTAGGCCTGAGTTTAAAAAAAAAAAAAAAAAAAAAAAAAGACACACTCACACCCAGAATTGACTTGACTGTTTCTTTATATATCATTCTTAACTATTCTCCTGTGACCAGGTTAGATCTCTCCTGGAGCTAATATAACCTTCATTATATAAGGCTAATTTAGCACCAAAATTCTCCTGGCCTTCTATACATAGATTCCTTAGAAAGAGTTCACAGACTCTAGTCATCTATAACTCCTCTCTCTTTAGTTGTCCACTGGTATAGGTAGGAAAGATATAACTTCCCTGAAAGACTGTAAATTCCAGAAAGGCAGGAATTTTGTCTCAGTTTTACCACTGCATCCCCAGCTTCTAAAGAACAGTGTTTACCACAATAAATATTTGTTGGATGAATGAATGAATGAATGAATGAATGAATGAAAAAGGAGAAGGAATAGCATTTTCTCTCTGCTTTCCTGCTCCTGAATTCTGTACCACCGTGTGATGTGATATATCCATGACATGTCAACGTGACTGATGCTGAGCCAAGGGTTCTTCCTTAGGAATAAAGCTTTTTCAGTTCTTCTATCCAATAAAATACCCCATGAAGAGCATCTATGTTCCCTAAAAACCTTTAGCAATGCAATACAGGCTAAGAGCACACAGAAGGGAGTATTCGGCCTTCACCGGCCCATAATTTATTTGCCCCAGGACAAGTATCCTGATAGAGTTGTGGGGTTTTTCCCTCTTTCTTCATTGCAAAACGGTAAAGGCAGCTCCCCTTTGGGTTGGGTATATTTAGGGATTGGGGCAGCTACCTTAAGACAGAAAGCAGGAATGTTATCAGTTAGAAAAGAATCAACTTTTCATTGAATTTTTAAGTGGGAGAAAGCTAAGATGAGGAATAAGGGAGCCGTGACCTGAAGGCCCAGGCATAAGAAGCTGTGCTGGCCTTGGCCACAGCTGGGCTGTCCATCCCATCATATGAATAGAGCCATTCATTTAACTTACAAATGTTCTAATCATTTAGGACATATCCATGAACAAAATAAGGAATTTGCATTTTAGCTCTCCTCCGTTCTGTGCACATAAGCTCCACCTATTCACTCTCTAGATATGGCCTGTGTGAGATCCTACAGGAAAAAGTCCTCAAAGAACTATTTATTTGTCCAGCTGTGGGGCCAACCCTGGATACACCCCAAACATTTATAATCCTGAAGGAGACTATGTCTAATTCCTAGCAGAGTAGGGAAGGAAGGATGCCCATGAGGGGTCTGCTAAGGCACTCCAAGCTGGAGAGGAAAGGGTACGGACACATGTTCCTTCATTTTTACCAAGCAATTCCAAATTTATTTTGGTGGAACCCTCCATTGCCTCTTCTCCTCAGATCACAGGCTGAATGTCAAACATTTACTTGGGTTTTTTTCTCTTGCTGCCCACATTAACCACATTTGATAAAAATTTCCGAACATTCTTCCAGGGTAGTTGGAGCTAGTTAGTGATTTCTGTATCACAAAAGAGCTGAGAGGATGCCCTTTCTCAGAAACCACTTGGACTGACTTCTCCATTGAACATGCAGCTCACAGCCAATCAGATGGTCTGTGTTCAAAGGGCCCAAACCTCTCTTCTGAACAGACTAGTGTCTGGGTTCCGCTAATCTACCCAGTGCCTCCTCCCCTCACCCTCAAATTCTATGCTCTTACTCAGAACTTTATTTTTTCCTGACCTAAGCTCTAATACTATCCTTCCCTGAGAAATTAAAATGCCTTCTCATCAGAAGTTATTTAGGATTACACATCTAGTGTTCTCTGCCTAGGAAAGTTTTGGAAGGGATTTCAGCATAAAGACCTTTTGTCCTTTGAAAGAATTTCTTTCTGTTCAACAGGTTTTTGTTTTAAATATTAACTAGGCAACTTGTTGGTCTTGGGCTTTAAATTAAGGACAGGGCTAAGCCAAGGGGACAGGTGGGAATGCTGGTTTCTGTCGATGGAGCAAGGCCAGGCAGTCTGGAGTAGTCATTTTGCTGTTGCTGTTGTAAGGACCACCCCCTCATTTCTCCTTGAAATGATTCCCAAGAGGTCTGGGGATCCATCTTGACTAGGTCTATCGGAGGGCTGAGACAGGAGATTCCAGTTTTTCTGTTGGAAAAAAGTCAACAAGAAAAAGACTTACTTCACCCCCAAATCATTGCCATGATGGTACTTTTCAGGCCATAGCCTCTTGCAGAACTGGTGGGGGAGGCACATGGGATGTGGTAACTCAGAGGCAGCTAATAAGGAAGAAGGAAGGGGTTTCAACAGCTATCACTCAACAAGAACTCAGGTTGTTATTTGTAACTTGAGTTTCCTCTGGACAGCCACATACACTGGAATACAGGAGCAAAGGGGATGTCACAAACCCAAACGTCATGGGCCTGGCCCTTAGCTTTGTGCTTATCAGGACTTTAGCTTCCGGATTTTCCAAGTATATCAACATTTCTGAGACACCTCAGGGAGGTTTTTATTTATTTGTTTGTTTATTCACAAATAAGTTTTCCTTGAAAACTACAGAGTAAGAAATGGGTGCCAGACTGCCTTGTGTACAATATAATTTAATACACCCCTAACTGAACCATTCTCCAAACTTAATTTTTGTTTATCATACATAAATATTAATAAAATTTAGAAAGATAGAAATATGGTTTATTTATACATGTGTGACAAGTCTCCCAGATGGAGTCAGTGGTATGTGAAACTATCATTCTGTTCCTGAAAGAAAAAGTGTAATTCAAAACAATGCAAGCCAATCTTTTATGAATAAAGCAGACTTTTCATTGTAATTGGAAAATGCAGGAGTGCCTGGATGGCTCAG
The DNA here is from genome assembly GCA_004024605.1 of Pteronura brasiliensis. Lineage (NCBI taxonomy): Eukaryota > Metazoa > Chordata > Mammalia > Carnivora > Mustelidae > Pteronura > Pteronura brasiliensis. Next base: position 2,589 of record PJEN01029179.1, on the reverse strand, counting down.
CTGGTTAAGCAGCCACCTCTTGATTTCAGCCCAGATCATAATCTCAGGGTTGTGAGATCAAGCCCTGCATTGGGTTCCACACTCAGTGTGGAGTCTGCTTGGGATTCTCTCTCTCCCTCTGCCCCTCCCCACCACAGACACACTCTCACTCTCTCTCTCTCTCTTTCTCTCAAATAGATAAATAAATAAATAAATAAAGTTTTTAAAATAAGAAAAAAGGAAAACGTAGTCACTTGGACTTTCTCTCCTGTTAAGATTTCTGCCTGCTCTTGTACCCTTAAACATTTTTCCTACCAGAGTGAACTTCTTTCTCCATTTTTATATGCAAGTACATTTAATTCTGTAAGATCTGTGACTCTCAAATTTTATGGGCTATGAGGATGATTGACACTTTCTTCACTGAGTTCCATGCCATAATAGCATAAGCTTTTCACTTGGAAGAAGTCAGCTTAGGGTACTATGAATAAAGCCACTTGGTTCCTCAACCCTTCTTGTCCCCACCCCAACCCCAAGCAAACCCTCTTTAGCTGGTTAGAACAGAGTTCTGAAAATGGGAGTAAACAAAGATCTTCTGATAGGGATATGGGCATAGAAAGTTCTAGGGAAACCACTTCCAGATCCTTGGCTTCCACATATACTCTTTGCTAAATCTCAACTCTTCTTACTACCTCAACCCTCTCCTCTTCTATTACTTTCAGAACCCTATTTCTTGTATTCAACAAAAAGACATTATGCCTTTAATCCCACCTGATTCTTCCTAGGGTAAATTTTCCTGAGGTGCAAAAACAAACAAACAAAACAAACAAACAACAACAACAACAAAACCACCACAGGGTGACCAAATAAGGGGGCATTTGAAATGTTAGAAGATTGCAAAACCTGCTTCTATCAAGGCCCCATGGAACTGCCATAGAGCTGCCTCTCTTTCTCTTCTTGATATATTTCTGTTACTTTATTAGAAATGAGCGCTTGGACCAATATGCAGATGTGTTGAATTTAGATATAGAGCAGCCTGATGATGCCAATTTTATCTTAATGTCCTCTCTGATCCCCTATTATCAAAAAATACACTGATCCTGATGGAGAGTTTGTGACACTAAAGACTAACAGTAGTATGAAACGATCTTGCAATCTCTTCTTTTCAAACATCCAGATTTGAAAAATAAAACTACAAAGTTTTTGTTGATGAAAACTGAGGGTACTGGCAAACATGTAAATGACTTTAATACTTTCAAGTAGTCATCAAAGTCAACTTTGGTTAACTATTACAAATTAGCACTGTTCATTGAAAAATATGGAAAGTGTTACATGATTGTTAAAAAAGTCATAATTTCTTGGTACACTGGTGCTAGCTACAAAGTTACTAGAACTGGTTTTTTTTTTTTAAGATTTTATTTATTTATCTAAGAGAGAGGGAGAGAGGGAGAAAGAGGGAAAGAGAGAGAAAGAATACAACCAGGGGAGAGCAGAAAAGGGAGAGAGAGAAGCAGGTTCCCCCTGAGCAGGAAGCCCAGTGTGGGGCTTGATCCCAGCACCCTCAGATCATGACCTGAGCTGAAAGCAGACATTAACTAAATGAGCCACCCAGGTACCCCCAAAGTTTATGGAACTGTCGATAGCTAGATGCCAAGAGCATCATTCATTAGTTCAATGAATTCATCCACTCATTTATGATTCATTAGTTCAATGATTCATCCACTCATTTATTCATCCAAAAAAATACAAGAACCTACTATGTTCCAAGCACTACTCAGGGTAGTTAGGATACATTAGTAATAAAACAAAGATTTCTGCCCTGGAGTTTATATGCTAGCAGGGAAAAGTACAGAGGATAAATTAGTTATTTAAGTAACAAATTACTCCCAAAATTTAGTGGCTTAAAAGAACACATTTTTTAATCTCACAGTTTCTGAAGGTCAGAAATCTAGGCACAACTTAGTTGGACCCTCTGTTTCACAGTTGGCCATGAGGCTGCAATCAAATTCAATACAAGGTCTGCAGTCTCATCTGAAGGCTTGAGCAGGGAAGGATCCAATTTTGAGTTCCCTCAGCAGTTGCTGGCAACACTCAGTTCCTGGCAGGCTGTTGGACTGTGATCCTCAGTTACTATCTGGCTACTGACAGAGTGCCCTCCGTTGCCTCAGTTGATTGCCACACACACCTCTCCTACAGGGTAGCTTCTTTCATCAAAGGGCAAGTCAAGAAGACCATCAAGAAAATCTGCTTGCAAGACAGAAGTCAAAACTGTATATAATCCTATCATGCAAGTGACATTTCCTCAACTTTGCAAACGTCTATTAGTTAAAAAAAAAAGACAGTCTCTTCAACAAATGGTGCTGGGAAAACTGGACGGCTATATGTAGAAGAATGAAACTCGACCATTCTCTTACACCATACACAAAGATAAACTCAAAATGGATAAAAGACCTCAACGTGAGACAGGAATCCATCAGAATCCTAGAGGAGAATATAGGCAGTAACCTCTTCGATATCAGCCACAGCAACTTCTTTCAAGATATGTCTCCAAAGGCAAAGGAAACAAAAGCGAAAATGAACTTTTGGGACTTCATCAAAATCAAAAGCTTCTGC
>PJEN01029178.1:0-10859 GCA_004024605.1 Pteronura brasiliensis | reverse complement strand
CGGTCTTTCATGGTTCATCGCCCCCTCCAATTTCCCCCAATTCATTTCTCCTCTCCATCTCCCAATGACATCCACGTTATTCCTTGTACAAGTAAGTGAAACCATATGATAATTGACTCTCTCTGCTTGACTTATTTCACTCAGTGTAGTCTCCTCCAGTCCCGTCCATGTTGATACAAAAGTTGGGTATTCATCCTTTCTTATGGCTGAGTAATATTCCATTGTATATTTGGATCACATCTTCTTCATCCATTCATCTGTTGAAGGGCACCTTGGCTCTTTCCACAGTTTAGTGATTGTGGCCACTGCTGCTATGAACATTGGGGTACATATGGCCCTTCTTTTCACTACATCTGTAACCAACTCTCTTTTGTTGCTTTTCACTTGACCCTGCTTGGTCCTTCACGATGAAGACCTTAAAAGCAAAAGAGATTTAAACTTAACAATGTCTATTTAACATGTTTCATTTGAGTCCTATATTAATTATTATACAATCTCTTTGGTCTCATGAACCCTTTTCTCTGATCAAAATTGTTGAGGACCCAAAAGAACTTTTATTAATATGCATTAGAACTATCTATAGTTACCATATTTATTAAAACTAAGAAATTTTACAAAACATTTATCAATTCAGGGGCTCCTGGGTGGCTCAGTGGGTTAAGCCTCTGCCTTTGGCTCAGGTCATGGTCTCAGGATCCTGGGATCAAGCCCAACATCAGGCTCTCTGCTTGGCAGGGAGCCTGCTTCCCCCTCTCTTTCTGCCTGCCTCTCTGCCTAATTGTGATCTCTGTCTGTCAAATAAATAAATAAAATCTTTAAAAAAAACAAAATTATCAATTCATTTAAGGTGACAATAATAAACTCATTAAATATTTTATAACATCTTATGAGAAATAACTACATTTTAAAAATGAAAATTAGTGAGAAGAATGACATTGCTTTGTATTTTTTAAAAATCTTTTAGTTTGGGGACGCTTGCATGGTTCAGTTGGTTGGTACTTGGTCCATCTCTTGGTTTTGGCTCAGGTCATGATCTCAGGGTCTTCTCCGCCTCTCCCTCTCCATCTGCCCCCCACCTCATGCTCTCATGCTCTTTCTCTAAAATCAATCAATCAATCAATCAATCAAAAAATCTCTCAGTCTGGCTTAATAGAAGAGAGTTAGAACATTGTATCTACTTCTGCATTTGAGCTGGAGCAATGTATAGTTTTGGCTGATGTCTATGGATAAAATCTGGCCTTATACAATTATGAAGTTTGAGAAGGGAGGAATATGGTAACAGTTTTTTTTCCGACAATTGTATGTATACCTCTTCATCACTGTGCTCAAAAGGGCAAGTGGCAATTTCTTAGCAGTTGGAATAATGTGGAATTTGAAACCATTGTCAGTGGTATCTTTGTTCTTTGTTGCCTTATAAACTTGCATGCTAGATCTTTTTGGCCTCATAGATTTCCTTTAAGCCATGTCATGGGCTCCGTGGACTGCTACCCTAGATGAAAATGTAGTCTTAAATAATCTCCTCAGTTCCTTTCTTTCTGAATGACACCGTTTTTATGCCTACATGTCCATTTGTAAAGGATATTTCCTTCAATAAAGACATAGACTAGAAAGATCTTGGTCAAAAGCAGAAAATTTTTAGCATATCACTTTTCCCATATAAATCTTCCATCTCAGAGCAGTAGGTCTTCTGATGACCTTTTCTTTTTTTTAACTGATGTCAGAGAATCATCTCCATGACATAGATCAAAGAGTAGAATGAGTAAGTTGTCAGACAGATTATAAATATTAGTATAAGTGATCAATAAATAATTACTAAACATGTAAATATGGTATCACATATTTGCAGTTTTCACTGACTAGTTGCCTATCTCTTGCATGTTAGCAAGTGAAAATATTGAATTAGTTGGGCCTCCTGGTATGAAAAATAACGAGTTAAAAATTCAGAGATTCAGAAGAGTTGCAAGTATAAGAGAATTTTACTTACTGGTGAATTTTAATAAAGATGACCATATCTGATTTGATTCTCACACTTAGAACTTTGATTTATAGATAGTCTTCTATCAAAATCATTTCATTCATAAATTAAGTCTTTTAATAAAATCATGAATCTCTAGTTTATGAATTTACTCATTACCCTTCCTCAGTTTCTGTGGTTTATCTTTGATATTGACATATAAATCATGCTTTTAGTTATTTTACTATTTTATATTATACAGTAATCTTAACATTTACAAGTTAGCATTATTTCTCCACACTTTCTGGGGACAGAAGAGTACAAACACAACACTTTCTTTACTCTGCTCGTTGTGCCATGCACAACTGTTAGTAAATTTTTCTTTGATTTAGCCAAGGTTTATGCAAGGTCCCCTTCAGTTCCTGCTATGGGCTGGCGGTACCAAGAGACACAGCTGCTTTGAGCTATCATATTTGATTTGTTCAGCTCCCTCACCAGGCTTTTCTAATTGTAGTTGATTTCCTTTGGCATTTTTCTGCAGGGAGAGAAACTAACTGAGCTAACTCTCCAATCAAGTAGACTGTTGCGTTTCTCATTGTAAATTAATAAATTGGCATTCAGTTTTATTCTAAAGTATCCTGGGAGTTGCTTAGTGTGGGCCAACATCTCAAAGTCTGATCAACACTAAAGTACTGAAAACATTGTTTCTAGACTTGGATAGTGATAAATGGATTAAGGAATTTCCAATGGGTGAGAGCCCTCAGCCACTAGATTTCTCTGTTAATGCACTTGTATATCAGAATGACATTCATCGCTTTTCACATATATCAGAGATAACATCCATAGTTGAGATATAACAAATGTCTTGAGTTCAATCTTAGGTAGAAAAATCACTATTTCTTTATAAGGGACAGTGTTTTTCTTTAGATAAAGTCACTATGAATAGGCTTAACTTATCTTCAGTATCAACCAGGAAGCAGACTTAATTGCTGTATCCCAGGAAGAATTTAAAAAAATCATACTCAATGCATCATTTTTTATGTTTTTTTCTTTCTATATTTTTATACTGGTTGATTTGAGGTAAATTTAAAAATCATGGCTTGAGAAGTAAACCTACTTGTGTTGAGACAAAATATAGTCAGGTTGTCCAGAAGTGAAGATAATCATGGAGATAAATAGAATGAAGTAACATTTTCCTTTTTAAAACCATCATTACTGAAGACTTACAATTAACACTGGACAGTAGTTTGCAGTACACACATACTTATAATAAATAGTGTGCCAGATTTCTCTTAACACGGCCTGACATATGAGGAGAATAAATGTTATTTCCATTCTAGAGATAAGGAAACAGAAGCCCAGAGTTGTCACATGACTTGCTTAAGTTCATATAGCTAGTAAGATTCAGGTTGAACTGTGTCTTTTTTTGTCAAGCAGAAAGACACAGATCAACAATTCAAATGCATTATAAATTACTGCTACTCTATATTGAGTTAAACTAATATATAATCAAATTACTCTCACTGCACATACTTTGGAAGAAGTATTAAATGAAGTGTCATTAGAATATTTTGGGTTTTTTTCTTGCTTTGCTGAATGTGTTGTTTTTCTAAACTGTTTAATTTAGATCTCTCAGAATTTGTTCCAACAAAGTGGGGTTGCTTTATTGTCTCATCCAAATGAATATATTAAGACACAATCCGATGCTTTGGTTGGGCAAAGCATACAACTTCCCAAACATTACTAGGTGTTGGTAATAACACTACAAGTTCTTTCCCCCTCCCTTTACATACATCAGTAAGAATTTAGATTAATTCCTTTTTGCATGACTCCCATCAAAACAGGAAAAAAGGTATGGTGCATTTATAATAGTGTATATCGTATTACCAAATATATTCTGCTTTGACAAGCACCAGTGGAAACCAGATCCCCCAATTACAATGTTATATGACTAACAAGTAGATGAATTTCTCACAGACCAGTTCCTGGCTTCATACATTTCAAACTTTGTTTCTTCTGTCCACAAACCTTTAATGCTGAGTTCCTTCGAGTACATTCATGTGACAGTAATAACTCTAGTCCTATGTATCTAGGTCAGACAGAATGGTGAACTATAGTTTTTATGGAAGCCATTGCTGTGTGGATAATTAGAAATAACTTTTCATGGACATGGCTGAAAAACTGCACAGATTATCTCCCAGTAAATTCAAAGTAAATATTTCTCAACTCACCTTCACCTTAGTCATATTCCTGAAGTTTCTTTGGCTAAACCAGTGGTAACTGATAGAAGGAAAATGTGACAGAAAACGTGTCACAATATGAAGAAACTGAACTACAAAAAGTAATCTGAGTGTTCAAATTTTGCAAAAAACAGGATCATGTAGACACATCACTTGAGGCCCTTGAAAAAATCACCAGCAAGTGAGGGAACATGAAACTACAGCATCCTTAGCTTCACAGAGAATCAGCTTCTGTCAGATGCCTATATCTATTCTGCTCTGTTGATGTTCTTCCATGGCTCTGCTTTTCAAGGACTATCTTATATTTTCCCATAACATAAAAGTTTCTTTATATCCAACATATTGGCTCCTCAAATCCATAAAACGCAATAATTAAGCAATCACGACATTTAACATACATGCACTCAGGTGACCTAAGTTTCAGATAGCCCTCCATGGCTAAGGGTATTCCAGCCATCCTTGGTTCCTGAAACACAGTGATTTGTGTCCTTTCCAAATCTGTTTCCCTCTGTACTATGTATCTTCTGCATGTTGTATTTCAAAAGTTCATGGGTAGGTGAAAATCTATTCCTCTGGTTCAGAAAAGCCCAGAGTTGCCTAATTTTCAATGATCCTCCAGCTCGTTGGTGAATTGTCACCAATAATGCAACTCAGCTGCCCTTGCTGACTTTTCTGGTTATCAGATCTCTAGGCCCTGCACATACTTCTGCACAATTCCAGCCATCTGTTTATTCACTGAGGGTCTAAGTGTAACATATTGTCTATATCTTTGGCTTGCCTTAGTGAATTGGCTTATTTCGTTGTCTTTGACTATGAGAGATTGGCTACAAATGTGTTCTTCAGGCAGGGCATCATTGCTTCTATTATACCAGAAATGGAGTTGGAGATCTCTCAGTAGTTGGAGATATGAGAGCTTTCTCTACCTGTCATATGAGAATACAGGGTAAAGGTGGCTGTCTACAAACCAGTAAGAGTATCTTCCCCAAGAACTGAATCTACCAACATACTGATCTTGCACTTCCCAGACTTCAGAACTGTGAGAACTAAATGTTTGTTGTTCAAGCCACCCAGTGTATTTTGGTATCATGGTCCAAGCTAAGACAACCTTGTACTGGGCATAATATTACTTCTTCCATATTCTATTGGTCAAAATAATCACAGTCCAGCCCAGATTTAAGGGCAGGAAATATAGACTTGACCTCTCCATGGAAACTGTGACCAAAAAAAAAAATGTACGTCCATCTTTAATTTACTACACCTTTCTTTAGTAGATTGCTGAAGCCCTAAAGTTATAAAGTAATGATATCAAAATCCTTTCAAAGCCAGAATTCTTGAGGATGACTCTCTCACCAAAGACTTTAGAGCTCCAGTATTAACTATAAAAGCCTTAGGTACACCCTAGTTAAGCATGAACTGTACCATACCCAAGCACCTATAAACAAAGACATGGTTCTAGTTGTTCTGAGGGAAGTTAAACTCTGATGGGGGGAGTAATTATGCAGCTTTTCTCCTGGGAATCTCTAGAGGCAAAGTTTAAGTTTTGCCATTTATGAAAATATATGGGAAGAACTGGAAAGGATCCCAGAAGATCAAGTGGATAGATTAAAGGATATGAAATTGCTTCTCTGAACAAAAATGAAGTTCAGGCTATTGAGCCACAACAAAGGAAGCTATCCAAGCTTAATAGATATCTTCAAGTGTATGAGAGGATGGCCTCAGAAGGAAATGAAGCAGTTGCTCCACTTTAAAAGTGCTGTAGCAAGAGGAAATGACATATCAAAATAGATAAAGCAGGGGTAGAATCTTTCTGTCTGCTAGAAAATCAAAAAGCTTGAAACAAGATATGTTAAAAGTAAAAGAGGCTTTATTGGTTTTGGGAGTTGGTGTATTATTATTAAAATCTACTGTTTTAAATGTATAGGAAAAATAAACTAAGTAGCAGAATGAAAGAGGAAGATACACACAGATGTGATGTGGTCCCTGACATTAAGTTGCTGATAGTCTATTTGGGGAGATGACAGGTGTGTGTCAAATAAATAAAGGTAACCAAAAAAATTATAAACATATATGAGCTCCCACCTGGGAAGAGCTGCCTTGAATGGGCTACCCCAGGACCATATTTATTTCCTCCCATAGAAAATTCATTCTCTCTTCCTTTTGGTTGCTTCAGAAGCTTCCCTTGCCCTTAGTCATAGGAAGAGTTATAGAAAGGGGAATAAGGGAAGGCTCTCCTGAGTTCCTCACAAGCATTCTCCATTAATTTATTGGATTGCAAAACTCCTATGGGCAATACAAGAACTGCAGAGCAGAGGGGTTGTCAGTCATTACAGCAGTTATGGAAAGAATCAATAGGAAGAAATAGGGATAGAAATAGCCACAGCTGAATTGGTTTCATCATCACAAATGAAGGAGCCCCAAAGCGCACTTCAGTCTCTTTCTCTTCCTCTGAGCGCACCACAGATTGCAGCTGTTGCAAAATTTTTAAGCCATAGAAGTATCCAACTACTTCCCCCTTCTTTCCCCCCAACCCCTTCCATTGGATACCCTTGAATAACTACCCCAAGACTTGTGCCAAGGAAATCACTACATTTTTAGAAGCAGAGAAGGCAGCAAAGCAGTTTCTCTGTTTCCACTACCAAGCTTCTGGAGGTGCAGTGGGAGGCATGGTGCAAGGGGAGGCTCTGAATGTACCAGCTTTCCCATGTAAACAGCAAGAGCTACAAGTTATTCAATGTTCTCTGTGTACAAAATGTTCTCTGTATACATTTTCAATTGTGAATGATAAAAATTGCCCATTTTTTAGGTTCCAAAATGTTGAGTCTTGGTCATTTTCATATGGTTCAAATGAAAAATACTATATTATATTATTCTATTCTATACTATTATTCTGATTTAATCATTTTACTAACTCTCAGGAAGAGGATATTATTAACTTTTTTATACATAACACATTTTTATTAACATATGATGTATTATTTGTTTCTGGGGGTACAGATCTATGAATCATGTGTTACACAATGCACAGCAATCACCATAGCACATACCGTCCCCAATGTCTATCACCCAGCCACCCCATCCCTTTCACCTCCCTCCATGCCAGCAACCCTCAGTTTGTTTCCTGAGATTGAGAGTCTCTTATGGTTTGTCTCCTCCCCAGTCCCATGTTTTTTCATTTTTCCCCTCTCTTTACCACCCACAAACCCCTGCCCTGCCTCTTAAATTCCTCATATCAGAGATCACATGATAGTTCTCTTTCTGATTGACTTATTTTGCTTAGCATAATACCCTCTAGTTCCATCCACCTCATTGCAAATGGCAAGATTTCATTTTTTGATGGCTGCATAGTATTCCATTGTATGTTTATCTGTATATATGTGTGTATATATATTCCATTGTATGTATATGTGTATATATGTATGTATGTATATGTGTATGTGTGTGTGCGTGTGTGTGTGTATAATATGTTCTTTATCCACTCATTTGTTGATGGACATCTAGGCTCCTTCCATAGTTTGGCTCTTGTGGACATTGCTGTTGTAAACATTAGGGTACACATGCCCCTTCGGATCACTACATTTGTATCTTAGTGTAGATACCCAGTAGTGTGATTGCTGAATTGTAGGGTAGCTCTATTTTCAACTTTTTGAGGCACCTTCATACTGTTTGCCATAGTGCTGCACCAGCTTTGCATTCCCACCAACAATGCAGGAGGGTTCCCCTTGCTCCACAACCTCACCAACGCTTCTTGTTTCCTGACTGGTTAATTTTAGCAATTCTGACTGGTGTGAAGTGGTATCTCATTGTAGTTTTGATTTCTATTTCCCTGATGCCGAGTGATGTTGAGCACTTTTTCGTATGTCTGTTGGCCATTGGATGTCTTCTTTGCATAAATGTCTGTTCCTGTCCTCTGCCCATTTCTTGACTGGATTATTTATTCTTTGGGTGTTGAGTTTGGTAAGTTCTTTATAGATTTTGGATTCTAGCCCTTCATCTGATATGCCATTTGCAAATATCTTCTCCCATGTTGTCAGTTATTTTTTGGTTTTATTGACTGTTTCCTTTGCTGTTCAAAAGCTTTTTATCTTGGTGAAGTCCCAATAGTTCATTTTGCCCTTGCTTCCCTTGCCTTTGGCAATGTTTCTAGAAATATGTTGCTGTGGCTGAGGTTGAAGAGGTTGCTCTCTGTGTTCGCCTAAAAGATTTTGATGGATTCCTGTCTCACATTGAGGTCTTTCATCCATTTTGAGTCTGTTTTTGTGTGTGGTATAAGGAAATGGTCCGGTTTCATTCTTCTGCATGTGGCTGTCCAATTTTCCCAACACCATTTGTTGAAGAGGCTGTCTTTTTTCCATTGGATATTCTTTCCTGCTTTGTTGGAGATGAGTTGACCATAGAGTTGAAGGTCTATTTATGGGCTCTCTATTTTGTTCCGTTAATCTATGTGTCTGTTTTTGTGCCAGTACCATACTGTCTTGATGATTACCACTTTGTAATATAGCTTGAAGTCTGGAATTGTGATGCTGCCAACTTTGGTTTTCTTTTTCAACATTCGTCTGACTATTCGGGGTCTTTTCCAATTCCATATAAATTTTAGGATTACTTGTTCCAATTCTTTGAAAAAACTTGGTGGTATTTTTTTTAAAGATTTTATTTATTTGACAGAGAGAGATCACAAGTAGTCAGAGAGGCAGAGAGAGAGAGGAGGAAGCAGGCTCCCTGCTGAGCAGAGAGCCCAATGTGGGGCTCGATCCCAGGACCCTGAGATCATGTCCTGAGTGAAGGCAGCGGCTTAACCCACTGAGCCACCCAGGTGCCCCAAAACTTGGTGGTATTTTGATAGGGATTGCATTAAGTGTGTAGATAGCTTTAGGTAGCATAGACATTTTCACAATATCTGTTCTTCCAATCCATGAGCGTGGAACATTTTTCCATTTCTTCATGTCTTCCTGAATTTCATTCAGGAGTACATTATTGTTTTCTGAATACAGATTCTTTGCCTCTTTGGTTAGGTTTATTCCTAGGATCTTATGGCTTTGGGTGCAATTGTAAATGGGATCGATTCCTTAATTTCTCTTTCTTCTGTCTTGCTGTTGGTGTATAGAAATGCAACTGATTTCTGTGCATTGATTTTATATCCTGATACTTTACTGAATTACTGATTGAGTTCTAGCACTTTTGGAGTAGAGTCTTTGGATTTTCCACATAAACTATCATATCATCTGCAAACACTGAGAGTTTGGCTTTTTTTTTTTTGCTGATTTGAATGCCTTTTTTTTAAAGATTTTATTTATTTATTTATTTATTTATTTGTTAGAGAGAGAGAGCGTGCGCACAAGCAAGCAGAGTGGCAGGCAGAGGTAGAGAGAGAAGCAGTCCCCACACCGAGCAAGAAGTCCAATGCAGGACTCAATCCCAGGACCCCAGGATCACAACCTGAGCGGAAGGTAGTGGCTTAATCCACTGAACCACCCAGGCATCCCCTTTTTTTTGTTTTTGTTTTCTAAGATATTATTTATTTATTTCACAGAGAGAGATCTCAAGTAGACAGAGAGGCAGGCAGAGAGAGAGATAGAGGAGGAAGCAGGCTCTCTGCTGAGCAGAGAGCCCGATGCGGACTCGATCCCAGGACCCTGAGATCATGACCTGAGCCGAAGGCAGAGGCTTAACCCACTGAGCCACCCAGGTGCCCCTTGTTTTTGTTTTCTGATTGCTGAGGCTAGGACTTCTAGTACTATGTTGAATAGCAATGGTGATAGTGGAAAGCCCTGCCATGTTCCTGACCTTAGGGGAAAAGCTCTCCATTTTCCCCATTGAGAATGATATTCGCTGTGGGTTTTTCATAGATGGCTTTGATGATATTGAGGTATGTACCCTCTGTCGCTACACTGTGAAGAGTTTTGATCAAAAAATAATGCTGTACTTTGTCAAGTGCTTTTTTAGTGTCTATTGAGAGTATCGTATGGTTCTTGTTCTTTCTTTCATTAATATATTGTATCACATTGATTGATTTGCAGATGTTGAACCAACCTTGCAGCCCAGGAATAAATCCCACTTGATTGTGCTGAATAATCATCTTAATGTACTGTCAAATTCTATTGCCTAGTATTTTGGTGAGAATTTTTGCACCCATGTTCATCAGGAATATTGGTCTGTAATTCTCCATTTTGATGGGCTCTTTGTCTGGTTTTGGGATCAAGGTAATGCTGGCCTCATAAAATGAGTTTGGAAGTTTTCCTTCCATTTCTATTTTTTTGGAACAGGTCAGGGGAATAGGGACTAATTCTTCTTTACATGTTTGGTAGAATTCCCTGGGAGGCCTTCTGGCCCTGGGCTCTTGTTTTTTGGGAGATTTTTGATGACTTCTTCAATCTCCTTACTGGTTATCGGTCTGTTCAGGTTTTCTATTTCTTCCTGGTTCAGTTGTGGTAGTTTATACGTCTCCAGGAATGCATCCATTTCTGCCAGATTGTCCAATTTGCTGGCGTAGAGTTGCTCATAGTATGTTCTTATAATTGTCTGTATTTCTTTGGTGTTAGTTGTGATCTCTCCTCTTTCATTCATGATTTGGGTCTTTTCTGTTTTCTTTTTGATAAGTCTGGCCAGGGATTTGTCAATCTTATTAATTCTTTCAAAGAACCAGCTCCTAGTTTCGTTGATTTGTTCTA
>PJEN01029177.1:0-10859 GCA_004024605.1 Pteronura brasiliensis | reverse complement strand
GGATTTCTTGTTGATCTTCTGGGGGAGGGGCCTGTTGTAGTGATTCTCAAGCGTCTTTGCCCCAGGCGGAGTTGCACCGCCCTTACTGGGGGCCGGGCTGAGTAATCCGCTCGGGTTTGCTTTCGGGAGCTTTTGTTCCCTGAGCGCTTTCCGTAGAGTTCCGGAGGACGGGAATGAAGATGGCGGCCTCCCAGTCTCCCGCCCGGAGGAGCCGAGAGCCCGGGGCCCCCCTCCTCAGTGTGCTCCCAGAGAACAGCGCCCCGATTACTCCCGTCTGTCTGGCCTCCGGCTGGGCTCCGAGCTCACCGAGCCTGCGACCGGTTCAAGGTAACCCCGAGCTGTGAGCTCACGCCGCGACTCTGTCTCTGTAGCCGGCTTCCCCGTTCTAATACCTGTAAGCTCTGTGACACTCAGACACCCCGATCCTTCTGTGACCCTGCGGGACCTGAGGCCACACTGACCCCGCATGGGCTTCACCCCGGTTAAGTCTGTGGAGCGGTGTCCCTCAGCGGAACAGACTTTTAAAAGTCCTGATTTTGTGCTCCGTTGCTCCGCTGCTTGCCGGGAGCCGGCCCCTCCCCCCGCGGTCTATCTTCCCGACGCTCTGGATTCACTTCTCCTCCAGTCCTACCTTTCAGAAAGTGGTTGATTTTCTGTTTCTAGAATTGCTGTTCTTCTTCTCTTCGATCTCCAGTTGGATTTGTAGGTGTTTGCAATCTTTAGATAAGCTATCTAGCTGATCTCCTGCTACCTGAAGTAGTCTCAGCCTGCTACTTCTCCGCCATCTCGACTCCTGAATCCCCGAGAGCCTCCATTTTTGATTGCACCTCATTAATAGCATTTTTGATTTCAACATGATTAGAGTTTAGTTCTTTTATTTCTCCAGAAAGGGCTTTTGTATCTCCCGAGAGGGTTTCTCTAACATCTTCCATGCCTTTTTTGAGCCTGGCTAGAACCTTGAGAATCATCATTCTGAACTCTAGATCTGACATATTACCAATGTCTGTATTGATTAGGTCTGTAGCCCTTGGTACTGCCTCTTGTTCTTTTTTTGGTGGTGAATTTTTCCGCCTTGTCATTTTGTCCAGATAAGAGTATATGAAGGAGCAAGTAAAATACTAAAAGGGTGGCAACAACCCCAGGAAAATATGCTTTAACCAAATCAGAAGAGATCCCAACTCGTGAGGGGGGCAAAAGGTGATAAAAAGAGGTTCAGAAAGAAAAAAAAAATTAAAGAATTAAAGAAAACGAATAAAGAAAAAATATAAAAAGGAAAAAATATATATATATATTAGATAAACTAGTTAAAAAACGTTAAAAAAGAAAAGGGTAAAAGTTAAAAAAAATTTAGCAGAAGAACAGATAAAAAATTGAAAAGGAAAAAAAATTAAATTAACTGCAAGGCTAAAGAATCATGGGGAGAAAGCCATGAGTTCTGTGCTTTGCTTTCTCCTCCTCTGGAATTCCGCCGCTCTCCTTGGTATTGAAACTGCACTCCTTGGTAGGTGAACTTGGTCCTGGCTGGATTTCTTGTTGATCTTCTTGGGGAGGGGCCTGTTGTAGTGATTCTCAAGTGTCTTTGCCCCCGGCGGTGTTGCACCGCCCTTACCAGGCGCCGGGCTGAGTAATCCGCTTAGGTTTGCTTTCGGGAGCTTTTGTTCCCTGAGCGCTTTCCGTAGAGTTCCGGAGGACAGGAATGAAGATGGCGGCCTCCCAGTCTCCCGCCCGGAGGAGCTGAGAGCCCGGGGCCCCACTCCTCAGTGCGCCCCCAGAGAACAGCGCCCGATTACTCCCGTCTTCCTGACCTCCGGCTGGGCTCCGAGCTGACCGAGACTGCGACCGGTTCAAGGTAACCCCAAGCTGTGAGCTCACGCCACGGCTCTGTCTCTGTAGCCGGCTTTTCCGTTCTAATACCTGTAAGCTCTGTGACACTCAGACACCCCGATCCTTCTGTGACCCTGCGGGACCTGAGGCCACGCTGACCCTGCGTGGGCTTCACCCCCGTTAAGCCTCTGGAGTGGTGTCCCTCAGCGGAACAGACTTTTAAAAGTCCCGATTTTGTGGTCCTTTGCTCCGCCGCTTGCCGGGAGCCGGCCCCTCCCCCCGAGGTCTATCTTCCCGTCACTCTGGATTCACTTCGCCAGTCCTACCTTTCAGAAAGGGGTTGATTTTCTGTTTCTAGAATTGCTGTTCTTCTTCTCTCTGATCTCCCGTTGGATTTGTAGGTGTTTGCAATCTTTAGATAAGCTATCTAGCTGATCTCCCACTACCTGAAGTAGTCTCAGCCTGCTACTTCTCCGCCATCTTGACTCCTCCCCAACAAGGAAATAATTTGTTAGGAAATTATTTTCAGTGTTTAAGAGCATGGTAATCTTTGTTATTCCTTTTAAGAAATCTGAATTAGGTGCTATCAAGAAACAGCACACTTGAATTTAGTAATTTAGGGGAATTTGATAAAGGAACCAGTTTTAAAAGCGTGGGTGGGTTTTAGGGAAATCAAAAGGGATATTGCAGTACCAAAAGGCTAGCAAGAATGGGCAAGTAAGAAACCAGAAAGAGTAACTGCATTGGCAGGGCTATCTCATAGGCCAAATCATGGTGACCTGGTAGGAGAGAGCTGGAAAAATAAAAATGTTGGCAAACCTCTGTCTCTTCCCATCCAACTGTTTCCTGTCTCTACTTCTCTTTGACAAAAAATAAAAACACACACACAAAAAAACCCACACAAAATGAAACAACCAACCAAAAATAAGCCAAAATGCAAGGATCTCTGGAGAAAATCAATACAGATTAGCCTGTTGAAGCACAGAGCATGGTGGGAAAGGGTAGGGAGTGGATCTGGAGAGCCAAGTAGAAGACATCCAACCCAACTGTCATTAGCATTTTATTAAATTTAATTCAACACTTATCATTGTTTACATTTGAATTGTTCATTTTCCCATCATCAGATCAGTTTCACTATAGTATTTCCCTCATCTGTCCATTGGGGGCTTTCCCTAAGATTTCAGATGATTTCTTTTGTTCTCATTTTGTTCTTAACAATATCACAAGATCATTTTTTATTAGCATATAATGTATTATTTGAGCCTGGGGTAAAGGTCTGTGAATCATCAGGCTTACACATTTCACAGCACTTACCATAAAACATACCCTCCCCAATGTCCATAACCCAGCCACCCTATCCCTACCCCCCTCACCTCTTAGCAACCCTCAGTTTGTTTTGTGAGATTAAGAGTCTCTTATAGTTTGTCTCCCTTCTTATCCCATCTTGTTTTGTTTTTCTCCTTCCCTATCCCCCACAATCCCTCGCCCTGCCTCCCAAATTTCTCATATCAGAGGGATCATATGATAATTATCTTTCTTTGATTGACTTATTTCACTCAGCGTAATACCCTCTAGTTCCAACCACGTCGTTGCAAGTGGCAGGATTTCATTTCTTTTGATGGCTGCATAGTATTCCATTGTATATATATTCCATTCCACATCTTCTTTATCCATTCGTCTGTTGATGGACATCTAGGTTCTTTCCATAATTTGACTATTGTGGACATTGCTGCTATAAACATTTGGGTGAATGTGCCCCTTCAGATCACTACATTTGTATCTTTAGGGTAAATGCCCAGTAGTGTGATTGCTGGGCCATAGAGTAGCTCTATTTTCAACTTTTTGAGGAACCTCCAAGCTGTTTTCCAGAGTGGCTGCCCCAGCTTGTATTCCCACCAACAGTTTAGGAGGGTTCCCTTTTCTCTACTTCTCACCAACATCTGTTGTTTTCTGACTTGTTAATTTTAGCCATTCTGACTGATGTGAGGTGGTGTCTCATTGTGGTTTTGATTTGTATTTCCCTGATGCTGAGTATCACAAGATTTTTATTGCTTCTCTCCAATTAGCATCATCCCATGGTGATGAATGCAGTCATGATTACTACTGGTAGATCTCAAATTGGGGCAGTATTCTGACAGATATTCTTAGATTCCACAGCTTTCTAGAAATTGGGAGGACTATGTTCTATCAAATGTGTAATGCTTTCTCAGATTGCATTTATTGAGATTTTATATCCAAAAAATGAAGTTGGTTAGTTGTTAAGGAAAGGTAAGTAGAAGAAGCATTAATTCAAATTGTACTTTAGTTTGGACTCCCTAGTGGTGCAAAAAGAGTTGACCTTGGCAAGTTCCCAGCTTTGCCCTCCTTCTCTAGAATCCTGTGTCCAGAATTCCAGTTTTGCTCTTCTCTCTCCTCTTCTGGAGAGAGTGTTTTTAATTGGTAAGAGATGTTAGGTCAAGTTACTTCAGACAATGATGGGATTACAAGAGGGTAGAAAGAAGAAAATACTTGCATGGGGCTGGAAATGGAGGGGAAAGATGGGAGAACTAGGATGAAATTGTCTGAAATATCTGGAATATAAAGGAAACAGGAAGGAGAGCAAAGGGCATTCCTGAGGATTGTATATTTACAGTTTCATCATTGTTCCTGTAAGCAAATAGTTTGATCTTCTATTAAAATCTCATTGGTTACTGATTGTAATTCCTCAAACCATGCCACTCCTTGACTTAAGACTATGTAGATACCAAATGTATTTTAAAAAGTACTCTTTTGGAGGATATTAGGATTTTAGACTTTACATAAGCACATGATTATACTTTAAATCAATTTTTCTCTCTGTACAAGAGTTTAGAAAGACTATTGTAATTGCCGAACTGTTAAAACACTTGTGGACAGAGGGTGTTGGTAGAAAGGGATATCATGCCTGCACTGATGGTTATTGGAATAGTAAAATCATGAAGGCCACACTGAATTAATTACAAAATTTTAAAACAACAAAACCTCTGAAAATTCACTAAATTAAGAGAGACATAGTTCAGGAATTGGCTGTTCTGGAGTTAAAAAATAGCCAGTATTCTTTGAAGAGCCAGCCAGGTCTGACCCTAAAGTATTATATGAACACAAAGTTATGAAAACTGAAGTCTCTAGGGAGAATGACTCACTGCTCAGAATGACTGTATGTTAGGCTGAACTATTACTCATAATCAGTTGCCACAATTATTAGTAAATATTTGAGAACAGAAGAATACTGTTCTATCTTTGTGTCCAGATGAGAACTCAGGCATGCCATTTGCTTAGAGATAGTATGAAAAATAGATACTTAAAGGCACCCAAATCAACTTCATCTGAGACCAATTTGCAGAAATTAAGAACTGGAGTGTGTCTCCACTAAGCCTGCAAATTTTATCTATAGATAAACTCAATTGAGCTAAGGTAGAAAAAGAGACAAATTTATTAATTATCAAGGAACCAGAATGAAATTCAAAGTGGAGGTTCTAGGGCAAATGTGAGAAGCCAAAAGTTACCAAAGTGTTCCTGTGTTCCTAAAAGTGAACACTTGAACTGAAATCCCATTGGGTGGGTGAGGAGATCCATTCATTATAGGGTGCCCCTCAGCCAGGGACTGAGGTCCACCAATATACTGCCATCAAGGCATAAGCATCATTACTATGACTTGTGGCACAAGTGGATATCTAATGGCTAACTACTCCCATGCAATCTTTCCTCCCTATAATGAAGGCAAAGTCTTGGAGAGGGAAGTATTAAATATTTGAGACTCATGTTGGTTTCCTTGGGAGTCACCCATTTCCCGGCTTCCCAAAGCATGGCTGAACATAAGTAATTAACAGGGGCATGGCCACAGGTTTCACCTCTCCTCCACCCCACCAATAGTAATCCTATTGTTTCCAAAGCAATTTTCCTCCTTCCTTTCCTCTCCCAAAAAGAAGGATTCTTCCTTGAACAACTGATAATAAAATAATAAATAATAAAAGGATTCACAGGGAGAGGGCTAGAGGCTGAAGGCATAGGAGAGAAAGTCAAGGGAAGTAGCTGAGTGGAGGGACATGGGCCAGATGGAGACAAACTGTAAAATATATTTTCTGAAGATTATGTAATCTCACTTACTGTTTTAGAAAAATGCAATTGAATATTTCAGGGTAATTCAACCTTTTACTTTGATCCCGTCAGTCAAAAATATGTGGCTTAGAAGTAGCCAGGGAGAGTAGGAGGGCAAAAGGCCCACCAAGTTGCCTCTCAAGGACTTCACCTTGTAAGTGCTAGTATGTTGTGGTCTTTTGTGGCTTGCAGATTGTCCATCCTCAGCAGTATTCTGTGACAGACCTCATGGGTTCTGGTTTTGTAACATTTACAGTAGGAACAACAAAAACACTGCAGGCAAAATTGTCTTTGGTGGCCTCCATCTCATTTTTTGCATCTGTTCCTCTTAGTTTCTTGGGCCTCTCTACTCAATCTTCTTAGATTTCTACACCTCATATTCTGCTTCCTCTTTCTGATCTTAAAATCTGTACCCTGTGTTATTTGGGGGATGTTATTTCCTTTCTTAAGAATTCAGAGTTTTTGATTTGTAAAATGAGGATTCTAATCTCTAACCTGTAATTCGTTGTGTTGCTAATGAAGATCAGATGAGATAATGAATGAGAACATGTTTTGGAAATTGTAAAGGGCTCCAGAAATGTAATTAGGATGGAATTGTTTACAGGCTGGCTGTAAACCCCCACTAGACCTTAGAGTATGAGGAATTTTCACAAGTGCAATTTCCTGGGCTCCTCTGCCTGGAGATTCTGGTCCAGTTCATGTGGAGTCTTGGCATCAGACTATTTTAGAAGTCTCCCGTGTTTTGAAACCTCTTACACCATTGGTAGGAATGCAAGTTGGTGCAGCCACTTTGGAAAACAGTGTGAAGATTCCTTAAAAAATTAAAAATAGAGCTACCCTAAGACCCTGCAATTGCCCTACTGGGTATTCATCTCAACGATACAAATGTAGTGGAAAGAAGGGCCATATGGACCCCAATGGCCACAGTCGCCAAACTGTGGAAAGAGCCAAGATGGCCTTCAACGGATGAATGGAAAAAGAAGATATGGTCCATATATACAATGAAGTATTATGGCTCCATCAGAAAGGATGAATACCCAACTTTTGTATCAACATGGATGGGACTGGAGGAGATTATGCTGAGTGAAATAAGCAAAGAAAGTCAATTATCATATGGTTTCACTTACTTGTGGAACATAAGGAATAACATGGAGTCCTCCATGTCAGGAGAAGGAAAGGGGAAGTGAATAGGGGTAAATTGGAGGCCAAGAGGAAGCATGAGAGACTGTGGACTCTGAGAAACAAACTGAGGATTGTGGAAGGGAGGGGGGTGGGGGGATGGATTAGTCTGGTGGCAGTTATTAAGGAGGGCACTTATTGGATGGAGCACTGGGTGTGGTGCATAAACAATGAATCTTGGCACACTGAAAAAAATAAAAAGAAAAAGAGTTTCCCGTGTTTCTACTGAGCAGCCATTGTTGACCACTGGTTTATTCCTGAGAGTTCATTACTTACTCGTGGTAGGTTTTCATTTCTGTACGCTAGGTCTTATTCTAAATTATGAAATTAGGGACTTTATTGACTCTTGAAGGAATTTCAGCTTCCAGGAAGATATTTGCTTGATTACCCTCAATGAATCTTTCAAAAAGATTTTATTTATTTATTTGAGAGAGAGAGTGCAATCAGGGGGAATGCCAGAGGGAGAAGCAGGCTTCCTGCTGAGCAGGAAGCCCAAGGTGAGGTTCCTGGAGCCTGAGGTGGGGCTCTTCAATCCCAGAACCCTGAGATCATGACCTGAGCCAGTGGCAGACATTTAACGAAATGAGCCACCCAGGCACCCCCTTCATATAATTTTTGATATCTCCCAAGGATTGTCTTTTGCTTCCACCTGTGAGGACCAACCTTGAAATTGTCATAGAAGTCATAATTAGGAAATGAAATGATCAGATTACCAAATCAGGCACATACTAGGAAGGACTAATGTGTGGGGTAGTTTAAGTCTCAGAATCCTAAACAGCAATAGAATCTGTGATAAGGGCTATCTTTATGACCCAGAGCTTTTAGAATATTCTGGTAACACATTTTCCTCCAATAGTCCCCTTTCCTATTTTGCCCACTCTCCCCAGCAAATACAGATTGTTCCCTGTGTCCTTTGTTGTGTGAAAACACTCTAGCCATTGGAACAACTTGGTTGGAATTTATCATTGCAGTCATAAGCAACTGTTTTGACAAGAGGTTAATTAACTTTAGCTAATTTTTCTTCTGCCAGAATGTATGTAGCATAAATTACTCATGTGTAATACAATATTTGATTAATTTACATATAGCCACATCTGTGTATATATATTTAGAATTTTATTTTCAATGTTAATCACATGACAGCTGGCATTAATTTTCCAATTACTTTTGTCAAACATTTGTATGCTTTATTAGCACATTTATATTTTTCTTTGATAAAAAATATTCCTGTCTTTTAAACTGAATTTTTACATGGTGATCATCTGCTTGTCTCCCTGATGATTAAGACAAGTCTGAAAATTTCCAACAGACTTCAGAGCAGTTACTCTAATCATCACCAGCCATCACCGTACCTGCAATTGTTGTGCTATTTTTTAAAAATAATATAATAGTGATACTTTGAAGAATAAAAATGGGAATTATTAAGCATTGCAGAATGGTCTGCCTTCACAGAAAGTAATAGAGAAGTAATTCTGTATGTCAATGGCGTTGATTGTACAGTGGAGAAATTTGGCTTTGAAGCATTTATGTATGCCTTGACCTAAGATAAGCTGAAATATAAAGTGTAAACTAACACATCGATAAACCATGAACAACTATCTAAATTATGAAAATGATTTACCATAGAGGTCTTTTCAATTAGTTCTGAAACTGCTAGGCTCATACATTGTTGCTCACACAGTAAATTGAAACTAGTGATTCATTTGTGGAAAAAATGTCTTTTAAGAAAAAATTTTAAAACTTTACAAATATGTACACAAATGTGTTCATCATCATACTATGTAGGCTTCAAAAAAAAAAATGGCTTAAATATCTAACAACCAGACAATAATAGTAAGATAAGTGACATTACATTTACTAAATGAACAATTGTAAAATTTTTAAATGAACATTTAAAAAATCTTATAAATTGTCTAAAAAAATCTTTAAAATGGTTAAGATAGCAAATTTTGTTATGTGTATTTTATCATTAGGAAAAAATCTTAGAAAATATGGAAGCAATGTTTACTAGGGTATGATACTAGAGGAAAAGCAGAAAAGACTGTGAATAGAGCATTATTAGAACCACAGCAAATGTATGCACAGATGGAAAAAGACAAAGGATATATTCAGATATCAAAATTTATTATATGGGGACACCTAGGTGGCTCAGTGGGTTAAGCATCTGCCTTCAGCTCAGGTGATGATCCCAGGGTCCTGGAATCCAGCCCTCCCACCCCAGGCTCCCTGCTCAACAGGGAGTCTTCTTCCTTCCCTTCTATACGTCCCCCAGCTCATGCCCTCTCTCTCTCAAATAAATTAATAAAATTAAAATTATATTATTTAACATGATAAAATCATGGACAATTCTTTTAGTTAATATTCAATATTTTTAATCATTATTTTATAAGAAAATAAGCTTTAACTATTTGAAAATAATAGTAAAATAGATTGAATCTATGTGCAGATCAGGGACTCATTTCAAATTCTTACTGTCATTAGTCCTATCATCTAATTAGTTGTGTGAAAGAACTCAGTAATTTGCTTTTATTTTGGTATTGCATGTTTCATGCAAGATGTTACTGCAAATAAACAGATTCTCAGATACAAACAAGGGGAAAACTAGATATATTGGAATTTGTGTGGGTGAGAGACAGAGGTAGTTATTCAGCATCTCATTTGAAGAACAAGACAAAAATAAAAAAAGAAAAACACTGGTAAAAACATAGTGGCTGCTTTTCTCATCTCTGGTATAAGAATGCCTCATCATTCTAATGCTGCTGAGTCCTGAGGGGTGCTTAACAAAACTTCAACTTCTCTTTAAAGCATTAAAACTAAAGAGCAAATAAACACTAACAAATATTTTGATGAAAATCTTTCTGAGATGTATTATACACTTCCCTGACTTCCTAAGTGGTTTCCACTGAATTGAATTTGATCTTTTTTTGGTTATTTACATTAATTTACTTTCATTATTGGTTCTACACTGCCAAGTTTGTATAATTCTGTTTTCGTAGTTGCTCAATCCCTTCCCTTATTATCAAATATCACTTCTTTAACAAACGACATGAGATAGCTTCAGTAGAACCATCTCCTACTGCCATTTGAATTTCCTGTGCTCAATTTCCTCCAAACAGGTGAACTCTAAGGCAAGCCTTTTTGAGCTTTGCATATTATGTGGTTAATAAGGTGAATCATTTGGCATCCTGAGGAGTAAAGGGCTTGAGTTTTGAGAAAGTTCTTTTGACAGCCCAGGGGATATGTCCTTAATTCTGAATGTACAGCTATATTCTGGAATGGAATGGTTAGGCTTCCAAAAGTCTGGCTCCCAGATAAGTGTAGAGTCACAGAACTATTATACAGAAGCAAAAGAAAACAGAGAGAAAATGCTGATAAGCAAATTAGTTTTTGTCAATGTTATATTAATGCATAGAATGAAGAAATAACCAAAAAAGGAAGCCAGGGATTGGGAGAATTCAAAATGGTCAGAAGTTGGTACATGGAATATTGAAATGTAGAGGAGAAAGGAAAAAAGAGTCTTTATCATTAACCTTGCAATATTCAATATGTATGAGGCTTTGCTCATAGCCACTGAATTCAGTTTTTCCTGAATGTCCAGTAATCCATACTGAAGGAAGGAGTTAGGACTATAAAGTTTCCCCAAAACATGTGAAAAGTTAAAAAATTATAGTATCCTTCATGAGAAAATGTTCATCATCACTGACCATCAGGGAGATTCAAATTAAAACCACATTGAGATA
>PJEN01029176.1:0-10865 GCA_004024605.1 Pteronura brasiliensis | reverse complement strand
TGGAATGTAAACTAGTAAAATCGGTTTAGAAAACTGTTTGGTCATTATAGCTGCCCAATCAATCCACCACTAAGTATTCTTCCAAGACAAATGAAAAGATATGTCCGGGGCCCCTGGGTGACTCAGTCGGTTAAGCGTCTGCCTTCAGCTCAGGTCATGATCTCAGGGTCCTGGGATTGAGCCCCACATGGTGGGGGCGGGGAGTGCTAGTGTCTGCTTCTCCCTCTCCCACTCCCCCAGTCAGTGGGGAGTCTGCTTCTCCCTCTCCCACTCCCCCTGCTTATATACTCTCTCTCTCAAATAAATAAATATCTTAAAAAGAAGAGATATGCCCATATAACAATGTAAACAGGAGTATTAACAGATTTATTCAAAACAGCCAAAAACCAGAAACAGCCCAAACATCAGTGGTTTCCTCGGGCCAGGGTTAGGGGAGAGAGGGATGTCCAACAGGCTTGAGGGAACTTTAGAAGGTGATGAAAATGCTCTGTGTTTTGATGACGGGAGTGATCTCCTGAGTGCACATGTTATCAAAATTCCTCAAACTGTACAATTTAAAAGGAAGCAGTTTACACTATGTAAATTATAATGTAATAACATTATGTTTAAAAGATACAGTATACTAAAGGTTTTGATCAAAGGATGTGTACATGCAATGGGAGCACACGTCCAGCTGCCCATTCCCATCACTCTCTGTCATCCTCTAGTCATTGCAAGATCAGGGGACAATAAGCCTCAAGGACCAAACCGTACAACCACTTGCGTCCTACAGAAAGAAGCTTCAGTTGTGACGTCTCTAAGTACATGAAAACAATGCCAGGACCTCAGAGATGACTATTAGACAATATGACACAAATATGAGTATACAACCACTCATCATAAAGATGCAGATAAATGTCCTGAATTAATACTGGAGTTACCCTGCACCTGGGTAATGGCCCACCTTGACAAAACACACTGTATAAATCATACTGCAAAGAGCTACATGTTAGGTGATCTTCAGAAGACATCAAAATTCCAAAAGTGACTAAACCAAAGCCCTTCTTTAATGCTGATGCTACACCAAATCATAATAAGAGGTACAAATGCTTTATTACAAATATCGCAACTTAGGGATACCCCCTAACCTATATCCTTAAGTTCAGATGCCACTGAAGACAACCTCATCTCACTGCATGGGTGGCATGGAACTTCGTTATATGCCTTGACTCACCAACATGGCCAGAATACCTAATCATGGTCTTCACATCCAAACTGGAAAGTGATGAGGGAAATCATCAGTGAACCATCCTTCAAAATATTGGCCCCCACTGCCTACTAAGAACATATGAAAATGACAGCACAACTTTGAGGACACTGAAATGTCACTCAACTAATGCTCTCACAATTGGCAACACTCTGAAAAAGTACATCAACTCGATTTAACAATCTTTGAATACTATGCACATAATAAGACTAATTTTGTGCTAACAGCACAATTTCTGGCATTAGTAAAATCTTTATTTAATTTGTTAATGGTTCTGGTTTTAGGCAATTATTTATAAAGCAGAGAACACACATTTCTGCTTAAATAAGACTGATTAAGGGTCTCTTAGATCTAAAGCTATTAAGTTGATTGCTTGTAATACAGCTAATGACATCACCTTGTTTTCCTAGAGAATCTCCATTTCAAGCTAAAGCCATTCTTTCCCTATTTCCACTTTGAAAATGGAAAAAATTTAAATTGTTGAGTCAAGGATTCCAGCAAAATTCAAGAGTCATGAAAAAAAAATGAACCACAAAAGGTTTCACAAAGTGAAAACACAAAAGAGTACTGGGAGGGGTGCCCAGCTGACTCAGTCAAAAGAGCGTACAACTCTTGATCTTGGGATCATGAGCTCAAGCCCCATGCTGGAGGTATAGATTACTTAAAATAAATAAATAAACTTAAAAAAAAAAAAAAAAAGAATACTGGGAAATAGAGGCTCCTGGGTGGCTCAGTCAGTTAAGTGTCTGACTCCCAGTTTCAGCTCAGGTCATGATCTCAGGTCACGAGATCGAGCCCCATGACAGACTCCATGCTCAGCTTGAGATTCTCTTCTTCTACCTCTGCCCCTTCCCCACTCATGCTCTCCCATTCTCTAAATAAATCAGTAAATTCTTAAAAAAAAAAAAAAAACAAACAAACTAGGAAATAAAAAAGGTATAATCCACAATCCCTTCTTGTTTGTTCTTTCTCCACCAATAAGTACAAATATCCTTCTTATAAGAAAACCTAATAAACTGCACTTGAAAAGAGCACAATTTGTAAAGCAGACATATTGTGCAATTATTCAACAACTATTTATTAAGAACCCACTATCCTCCAAGGGCTATTTAAAGTAATGGAAATACAATAGTGAACAAATGCTCTTGCGGAGCTTAGGGTTCAGTAAGAGACAGAAAATTTAAAAAAATAAATAAAATATGTAACGTGCCAGATGGGAATGAATGTTATGTTAAAAAAAAAAGTAAAGTAAGAAAGTACCATAGACCTGAGGGTCCTTTCCACTATGATGATCAGGGCAAGATTCAACGACAAATGTGACATTAGAACAAACAGCTGGAAAAGGGAATAGACCTCCAGGAGAAGAGCTTCTGAAGTAAAGAGACTGGATGTGACCAAAGTCAGGCAGGTGAAGGATGTTAAGAGGTGAAGGTCAACGAGATAAGGTAGCAAACTGAGGGGGTTATAGATCTTGAAGAACCTTAAAAGCAATCACAAGAAATTTAATTTCTATTGTAAAACTCATGGAAAGCCTTTGGTGGATTTGGAGCAAAGGAGGGATAGAATAAGATTTAGAATTTTAAAAAATCACTTTTAGAGTTCTTAATCTGATAATGGTAGGAAACCATTTATACCACATTACCCTCCTTACAAGTAAAAATTATAACCACTAGACAAAATATTTTATTTTTTTATTATTTTTTAGAGAGTGGGGGAGAGGCAGAGGGCCAGAGAGAGAGAGAGAATCCTGCTGCTCAGCACAGAGCCCCACGTGGCGCTTGATCTACGACCCTGATATCACGACCTGAGCCAAAATCAAGATCCAGACGCTTAACCAACTGGGACACCCAGGCACCTCTAGACAAAATATCTTAAAAACAATGATTTGAAAGTATTGGAGGACGACTAAAAGCAGCTAGAAGTTAAGGGAATTCAACTCATTTATGACAAGAACCACACAAGGCGACAGATTCACATTTAAATGTGTTTCCCCAATCCATGAAGATGGGTTGCTCAAAGAGAAAGCCTCAGATTTCTCTGGACAGGTCAGCAAACCCATTCTGTGGTGCTGACCCAAGAAAAATTAAAATATATATCCACAAAAAGACTTGTACATAAATGTTCACAACAGCCTTATTCACAATAGCCAGAAACTGGAAACAACCCAAAGGTCCATCAACATGAATATGGATAAACAAACAGTGATATTTTTATAGGATGAAATACTACTCAGTGACAAAAAAATAAAATAATAAATAAAGAAATAAAGGCTACAAGTAACATGAATGAATTCCAAACATTATGTTAGAAGATATGAGTCAGACACATTCGAGTCCATTTACACTGACTCCAAGAACAGACAAAACCAATCTATGGTGACAGAAAGTGAGGGCAAGAATGGAGGAATCAACACTGGGCATTTTCCAGATGATGGTAATTTTCTTTACTTTGTTATGGATAGTGATGAAATGGGTGTATATAATTTCTGAACTCATAAACCGGACTCTTAAAATCTGGGCATTTTACTACAGGTAAATTGTATTTCAATAAAAAGCAGTAACTAAGTCTAGCAGCTTTTAAACCTCACAAACATTTATTCAGTCAATCCCAGCACATGGAAAAAATACGCCTTTCACTTGATCCATAACATGCTAACAACTAAAGTAACAACAGGCAGAAATTCAGCTTGTATGTGGACTATAATTATAACAAAATACCTTTCCTATAAGTGCAGATGATAATGTTAAGAAGCATTTAAACCGGGGTGCCTGGGTGGCTCAGTGGGTTAAAGCCTTTGCCTTTGGCTCAGGTCATGATCCCAGGGTCCTGGGATCGAGCCCCGCATCGGGCTCTCTGCTCAGTGGGGAGCCTGCTTCCTCCTCTCTCTCTCTGCCTGCCTCTCTGCTTACTTGTGATCTCTGTCAAATAAATAAATAAAATCTGAAAAAAAAAAAAAAAAAGAAGTATTTAAACCTAGAAGAAGTGTTCAAATACATGGTCACAGCCATACACTGTCTTTCAAGATTCAGCTTCATGAAGTATGCTTTTCCTGCCCTCTTTACATAAAGCTATTCATCCATCCATAGAAATGAAGTAATATGGATATTAAAGAAAATGCTAAAGCAAAATAATTCAGTAAATTTTATAAATATCAAATCCAAATGCCTACTTTCTTATACTCCATATAAAAAAACACATATTCAACAACACTTAACAATAAATTGGACTATAAAAGCTTAACAGGGATATATTTTGAGGACTGTTAGAGGAACGTTATGATCTTAGAAACATTAGCTACCCATTTTTAAATGGAGATTTCTCAAGAACCTGCAAGAAGATATGATGAGATTTCACTGGAGTGTACAATGAAATAAGTAAATATTGTGAATAAGTTTGCCATGTAATTGGTAAAGTTAAGAACACTCTTAATAGGAGAAATTCATGTTAAACCTACTTCGAGCAAATTTATGTGTCAAATATGTATTTAAAAACTCCCTAACAAACATATAAATGCATTTTTTAAAAAGGAGCAGGCTACTCGTGCTTAAAATATGTCTCACATCTATTTCTCATCATCACATCTGTTACAGAGGAGCAGAGTTAATTTGGAATGTAAAATTATTTGGGGAGGAAAATTGTATCATTAAATAAAAATATTCCATAATATCACAGGACACAGAAAAAAAATCACACAGCTAACACCTAGGTGTTACAGCTTAACGGCTTAGGAGTGTGAGTGTGATTACTTGTGTCAAATCCCAGCTCCTGGCACATTAAGATCTCAGAAAATAGACAAATTAAGTCAATAATATCTGAAATGTAAGTTTTTACATTTAGTAAAGGAGGAATACACGTAAGAGAACTCTAAACAGAATGTCAGAGGAGTAAAACCGAATATAGGATTCAAGTTCTGTCCAAAGGGAAATTCACAATTTAATAAATGTCATCACACAGGCATTATAACAAAAATGAAGAGAAAGCCGTCTTAGGAGGGTGCAGGCAATACTGATTAGAGGGAAGAAAACAAAACGCAAATAAGTGGTGGCGACATTTCAGTCTCAAGTCTCCAAAGAGATTAAGATAAAGTACATTTAAAAAAAAAAAGTGAGATGGGATAAAATTTTATAATCCCTCAATCATATTGGGCAAAAAGCTGCCATTAAGATTAGTTTTCAATCAGCCCCCCA
The DNA here is from genome assembly GCA_004024605.1 of Pteronura brasiliensis. NCBI lineage: Eukaryota > Metazoa > Chordata > Mammalia > Carnivora > Mustelidae > Pteronura > Pteronura brasiliensis. Next base: position 5,432 of record PJEN01029176.1, on the reverse strand, counting down.
CTTACTGGACCTAAACAGCAAAAGATGAAAAGGGGTGTTTTTAAAAATGAAATTAAAAACACACCTAAGGTTTTTAACATATTACTTAATTGAATCTGACTCTTTGAATTTGGAATTATTACCCAGAAATGTCCCCGTGCAAGAACTGCATAGGGAGTTCAGGCGAGTGAGCCCCTAAATTACCCGAAACACAACCGTTGTAAATACACCTTTGGTTCATTACCTAGGAAGTCTCTGCCATATATTTCTGTTGGAATTTGAATGACGGGCTCTATTTTCACATACAACCTAAATAGTTATCAGAGCAAAAAAGCAACAGAGCACTCGAGCTGCTGGAGACAGCATGACTGAAAAGGAACAAGGCTTCAGAAACAGATCTGATTCTTCTGTCAGTTTCACCACAGACCAACTAAGGGGAGATGGTAAAGTTATATTTTATAAGGGTTTATTTTCTTCCTTTTCAAGGATATCGTACATACACACAGAACTATGTAAACCACACTGGCACAGAAACATTGTGCCTGACATAGGAAAACTGTGGCAGTGAACACCTAGATGGAAACACCATATGATGGAGCAGGAGTGTGACGACTGAGTCAAATCTCAGCTCTGACACCTGCTCAGCTGCGTGATCCTGAACCAGTTATCTAATCCTTCCAAGCCTCAATTTTAGTTTCAACACAAACTCTAACTCTTAAAAGGTTTTACAAGATGCAAAGCACTTAGTCGAGTATCTGGCCACAATAAACACAAGAAATGTTTGCTATGATCTTAAGAAAGAAGAAAAAAGCTGGAGGTATCACACTTCCAGATTTCAAGATATACTGCCAAGCTGTGGTAACCAAAACAGTATGGTACTGGCAAAAAACCAGGCACAGAGATCAACGGAATAGAACAGAGAGCGCAGAAAGCAACCCACACTTGTATGGTCAATGAATCTATGACAAAGGAGACAAGAACAGACAATGGGGAATAGACTGTGTCTTTAATACATGGCGCCAAGCAAGCTGGACAGCGACATGAGAAAGAATGAAACTGGACCACTTTCTCAGACTGTACACAAAAATAAACTCAAAATGCATTAAAGACCTCAATGTGAAACATAAAATCAAAAAATTTCTGAAGGAATCATAGCCAGTAAATTTCTTTGACATCAGCCATAGCAACATTTTTTTTTTTTTAGTTGTATCTCTTCAGGCAAGGGAAATAAACACAAAAATAAACTACTGGGTTCCCCGTCCAGCGGGGAGTCTGCTCCTCTCTCTCTCTCCCCCTCTGCCCCAACCCTGTTCGTGCTCTCTCGCTCATTCGTTCTCTCTCTCAAAATAAAATAAATAAAATATTCTAAAAAATTAACTAATTAATTAAATACTGGCAACAAGGCAGGATGTTTAGGCTTGCAAGTTCTACTTAACATCATATTAAAAGTCCTACTTAATGCAATAGGGCAAAAAAAAAAAAAAGCTGAACAAAACAAATAAAAGCTATACAGACTGGAAAAGAAGAAATGAACTGTCTCTATTCACGGACAACATAACTATCTATAAAGAAAATCACAAGGAACCCACAAAAAAACAGCTATAACTAATTAATGAGTTTATCAAGGTTACAGAATACAAGGTCAATATACAAAAATCACTGTGTTTCTACATACTAGCAATAAACAACTAAAAACCAGAATCTTAAAAATACTACCATTTACAACAACTCCAAAAACAAGAACTACTTAGACACAAGTCTAGCAAAGTATGTGCAGTATCTGTACACTGAAAAAGGAACAAAACTGATATAAAAAATTGAAGAGAATCTAAATACATGGAGAGTTATACTCAATATGGCTAAGAAGCCATTTTTCCCCAAAGTGATCTATACATTAAACATAATTTCCATCAAACTCCCAGCTGGATTTTTTTGTAGATCTAGAAAACTTGCTTTTCAAATTTATATGAAAAGTCAAAGAAACTAGAATATACAAAACAATTATGAAAAAACCCAAAGTTAGCAGTCTTACAGCTCCTGATGTGAAGGCTTACTACAAAGCTAGAGTAATTAAAGCAGTATGGTATTGGCATAGACAAAGAGATCAATGGAACCAAACACAAAAGTCCAGAGAAAGACTAACACAAATACATCAAATGATTTTTGACAAAGGGGCCAAGGCAATTCAGTGACAAAAGGATGTTATCAATAAATTATGCTGCGGGGCACCTGGGTGGCTCAGTGGGTTAAGCCTCTGCCTTCAGCTCAGGTCGTGATGCCAGGGTCCTGGGATTGAGCCCCGCGTCGGGATCTCTGCTCCGCAGGGAGCCTGCCTCCACCTCTCTCTCTCTCTGCCTGCCTCTCTGCCTACTTGTGATCTCTGTCTGTCAAATAAATGAATAAAATCTTTAAAATAAATAAATAAATGTATAAATGAACATCTAAAATGAGCAACTATATGCAGAAAAAAGGAAATTTAATCTGCACCTTACACCAAATTAACTCAAAATGGATCTTATAGCTAAATGTAAAACATAAACCTATAAAAAAGAAAACAAAGAGAAAATCTTTGTGACACTGCATTAGGCTACAAATTCTTAGATACAAAACCAAAAGCAGGAGTGATAAAAGAAATTAATTGAGAAGTCAAACTTCATCAAAATTAAAAAGACTTTATTCTGCAAAAGCCAAACTTCATCAAAATTAAAAAGACTTTATTCTGCAAAAGCCACTGCTAAGAAAATGAAAACCTATGGACAAGGAGAAAGTATCTCCAAACCCCGTTGGAGAAAGGAAACACGCCCCGAATATATAAAGAACTCAAAAACTCAACAGAAAGAAAACAAACACCCTCCCCACATTTTAACAACCTAGAACAAAAGCATTCCCATACATTCTGTGCGCTGGGATTTACACCTGAGACTGTCCTTTAAATTACTATCATGGAACTTCCTTATCTGTCATAGTGTGAAAATAACAAGCAAAAGATCTGAACAGACATTTTACCCATGAAGATATATGGAGACAAGCAAACAAGAACCCGAATTGCCAAGGAAATGATGAAAAAGAAAAACAAAGCTGGGGGGATCACGTTGCCTGATTTCAAGCTCTATTACAAAGCTGTGATCACCAAGACAGCATGGTACTGGCACAAAAACAGACACACAGATCAACTGAACAGAATAGAGAGCCCAGAAATGGACCCTCAAATCTAGGGTCAACTCATCTTCAACAAAGCAGGAAAAAGTAATCAATAGAAAAAAGACAGTATCTTCAAAAAATGGTGCTGGGAAAATTGGACAGCCACATGCAGAAGAATGAAACTCGGCCATTCTCTTACACCATACACAAAAATAAACTCAAAATGGACGAAAGACCTCAGTGTGAGACAAGAATGCATCAAAATCCTAGAGCAGAACACAGGCAGTAACCTCTTCAACATCAGCCACAGCAAGTTCTTTCAAGACACATCTCCAAAGGCAAGAGAAACAAAAGTGAAAATGAACTTTTGGGACTTCATCAAGATAAAAAGCCTCTGAACAGCAAAGGAAACAGCCAACAAAACAAAGAGGCAATCCACAGAATGGGAGAAGATATTTGCAAACAACACTATATACAAGGGACTGATATCCAAGATGTATAAAGAACTCCTCAAATTCAACATCCAAAAAACAAATAATCGAGTCAAACAATGGGCAGAAGACATGAACACTTCTCCAAAGAAGACATACAAATGGCTAACAGACACATGAAAAAATGTTCATCATCATTAGCCATCATGGAAATTCAAATCAAAACCACATGGAGATACCACCTTACACCAGTTAGGCAAAAACTGACAAGGCAAGAAAACAACAAATGTTGGAGAAGTTATGGACAAAGGGGAACCCTCTTATACTGTCGGTAGGAATGCAAGTTGGTGCAGCCACTTTGGAAAACGGTGTGGAGGTTCCACAAAAAATCAAAAATAGAGCTTCCCTCTGACCCAGCAATTGTACTACTGGGTATTTACCCCAGAGATACAGATGTAGTGAAAGAAGGGCCATATGCAACCCAATGTTCATAGCAGCAATGTTCATGACAGCCCAAGTGTAGAAGGAGCCTAGATGCCCTTCAACAGACAAATGGATAAAGAAGATGTGGTCCATATATACAATGTGGTTCATATATACAATCATCAGAAAGGATGAATACCCAGCTTTTGCATCAACATGGATGAAACTGGAGGAGATTATGCTGAGTGAAGTAAGTCGAGCAGAGAAAGTCAATTACATGGTTTCACTTATCTGTGGAACATAAGGAATAGCATGGAGGACATTAGGAGAAGCAAGGGAAAAATGAAGGGGGGGAATTGGAGGGGGAGATGAACCATAAGAGACTATGGATTCCAGGAAACAAACTAAGGGTTTTAGAAGGGAAGGGGTAGGGGGATGGCTTGGCCTGGTGATGGGCATTAAGGAGGGCACGGATGGCATGGAACACTGGGTATCATACACTAGCCATAAATCATGGAGCACTACCTCTAAAATTAATGATGTACTACATGGTGACTAACATAACATAATTAAGAAGAAAGATCATCCACATAATTTGTTACTAGGAAAATACAAATTAAAAACACAAAATACCACTATAAACCTTAGAATAGCTTCGATAAAAGCAACTGACAATACCAAGTAGTGACGGGTATAGGAACCCGCACAGAACACGGGGGAGAATACGCAGTAATACCAATCCTTCACAGATCCTTACAGGAAATCAGAGAGGAGGGAGAATGCTTCCCAGCTGGTTTTGCAATGCCATTTTTCCCTGATGCTGCTGAAGACATCACAAGGAAACCACAGACTGATCTCTTTTAAGAACACAGACAGAAAAATTTTTAACAAAATATTAGCAAATCAAACAGCAACTTATAAAAAGGACGATACTCCACAGGCAAGTGAGACTGGCTCCCAGGAAGACAGAGTGGGATGTAAACCTGAAAATCAGTTATGTAATAGAACCTACTAGGAGAAAAAGGTCAAAATCTCTATAAGCCTCTTAACCTCCACTGAGTAAAGGTTACTGAAGAGCTCTGAAACGCTGCTGTTATTTTGTGTTTGCCCCAAAGCACTGACTTCATTCACTAATTGGTGCTCAACAAATACTGAATATATTCTGCGAGGCACTAACACAGACACACAGAAAAAAAACTAATTCTGTGATTCAGTTAAAATGCTGGAAGTCTTACACTCGGGTACGCAACTAAAAAGAAAAAACAAGGGGCACCTGGGTGGCTCAGTGGGTTAAAGCCTCTGCCTTCGGCTCAGGTCATGGTCTCAGGGTCCTGGGATGGAGCCCTGCATTGGGCTCTCTGCTCAGCAGGGAGCCTACTTCCCCCCACCCTCTCTGCCTGACTCTCTACTTGTGATCTCTGTCAAATATATTAAATCTTAAAAAAAAAAAAAAAAAAA
>PJEN01029175.1:0-10862 GCA_004024605.1 Pteronura brasiliensis | reverse complement strand
GATGGGGTGTATGTGTGTGTGTGTGTGTGTGTGTGTGTGTGAGAGAGAGAGAGAGAGAGAGAGAGAGAGAAAGAGAAATCACCAAGTTAGCGCCACATTCAGGAAGGTAAAGGAATATTCGGAGTAATTGACACAGACTTTAAAGCACTTTTCTTTTATTCTTGTAAACTTAAGCATTTGGGGAAAATCAAAGATTGATACTCCTGAGCAGTTTTCTTCCTTTACTAAGGGAAATTAAGCATACTGGCAAGGGATATTTGAGTAGCTTGATCATTTAACAAGTAGTACTTCTCCAATAAATGAAAGATTGCCTTGCATCTTAAGCCATTGTCCTCAAGATGCTGTCTTTCATTATATATCCTAATGGGCTGCCACATTATCACCAGTCTCTCTCTCTCTCTCTCTCTCTCTCTCCCTCTCTCTTTCTTTCTTTCTTTCCTTTTCTTTCTTTCTTTCTTTCTTTCCAAAGGAAATAGATTTTGCTAATCTGGGCATTCTGTAGCTCTTTACTACCTTTGGGGCAAAGACAAGGTGAAGAACTTTTTTCTTTTGTTTTTAATTTTTTTCCATAAAAGTGCACCTCTCTAATTTTAAATATTAACAAGCATGCCTTGATTTCAGACCTCCATATTAGGGGTAGGAAATAATCATAATAAATAATTTTTCTAAACTGTAGTTCATGCAATCATTGCCATTTATACTCTTACGGACCCTATTCTTAAGGTAACCCAAATACTCAGCAGACTCATCTATATGTTCCGTCTTGCCCTTTTGGTTTTTGGTAGTTTTTGTGAGTCATGAGACTTATTTCCTAAAAAAGTCTACTTTACGTGATTGTACTGTGTGTTGTAGTGTTAATTACCAAGGTGTGGATCAATGTTGTTTAAATTGCTAGTTACAATCAAAATTATAAAAAAAAAAAGAAATAGAAAAAGAAATCCTAACAAATTTGTAATGGTGAGAACAGTTTTGTATTACTTCTTTTTCTCCGTTTCATATACGTATTTGTATTTTGGGTAGTGATGTAAAACATGTTTTTGTTTGTTTGTTTTTCTGAAGAGTCTAAATTTTTAAAGACACATTTACTGGACAGATCACTACATAGAGTCAATTCATCTGCCTTTCAGTTCTAGTTCTGTTACTATCTTGATGATCTTAAGGAAATCACTTGACTTGTTTCAGTTTCCTCCTTTGTAAATGGGAATCAAAGGGATAATGCTGCAGAAAGTGCTTTGAAAAATGCATAGATGACAATTATTTCTTTTATTCTAAGAAAACAGGGTGATGTTTAATAGAAAAAGCAGAACAGTAGCATCTTTCAAACTAGTCATTCTGAGAGACTGTTAATTCAGTGGTACCGCCATTGCCTCTAATGTAGTTCATATTCCCTGAAATTACTGTTAAGGAGGCAATTGCATACAATGTGGTGAAATTTGGAGTGCGGTGACCCAGGTTCACGTCTTCACTGCGTTGGTCCTATTTTTCTGACCTTGACCTTCACCTTCAGTTTCCTATTTATACAATGAACATAACAGTAGTACCTATCGATCCAAGACGGTTGGGAGTATTAACTGTGAAACGGAGTGAATACTGTCATATAATAAGCACACAGTAAATATTTACTCTTACTATTTGTAGTTTCTCCCATATTTGTGGTTTATACTGTTGTCCCACTTGTTCAAGCTAAAATCTGGGGTTCATTTTTAACTCCTTCATTTCCTTACCTCTACCACAACCATCAGAAAGGCCAGTCAACCATTATTTTACAACATAACTTTAATTTCTCCACTTCCTCTGTACTGCTGCCACTGTAGCCCAAGCCAGACCACCACCGTTTCTCACTTGTACCTTTCCAGAAACTCCCTAACTTGTCTAACACCTTTCTTGCTCTTGCCTGGCCCGGTTTCCACTTCGCAGCACCAGAGTGATCTGTAAAAATGTACACTGATCATACTGCTCCCTGCCTTAAAGTCCTATAGTGGCATTCCATCATACTTAGATAAAATTCAGACACCTTTTCTTAGCTTTCTCTATTTCTGGCTCCTTACCTACCTTTTCTGCCTTGTGTATTCTCCAGCCACATGGGCCTTCTTTTGCATGCAACAGGTCTTCTAATTCATTCCTGTTCTGAGGCCTTGGGTGTTGCTCTTCCTTCAGCTTCTGCCACAGGTCTTTGTAGCGTTGACTCTCTCATGTTCAGATGTCTGGTCCTCTCAGAGGCCTGTCCTGACTACCCAAGTGGAACTTGCTGCCCTCAGTCATGCTCCATACATCTGTTTGATTTTCATCTTAGCATTCATTCTTGCCTCATTTCTTATTTACTTCTCAAGTGACCTGAGCCCTTTGCCAGATTTTGAAAACCACGGGAATCAGGATCTTATTTTCTGTATTGTTGAAGGCTGCCTCTCTAGAGCTTAGGACAGTGCACCTATGAGGTACTCCATAAATACTGCTTGAACAGGACAGTGAACAGGACAGATGTAGCCCATGGTCAGAGTATTTGATTTAGACCAGAATCAGCCAATCTTTTCTTAAAGATTCCAGATAATAAATAATCTAGGTGTGTAGACCATAAGGTCTCTATTGCAACTACCCACTTTGCCCTGGTAGTGCTATAGCAGGCACTGATATTATGTAAATGACTGGGAATAAGTGTGTTCCAATAAAACTGGGCTTGGAAGAACAGGAAGTGTGTCCCTAGTGTATAGTTTGCTCACCCCCTGCTTTAGAGCATTGCTGTTGACTAGAACTTTCTGTGCTGATGGTACTGTTCTTTATCTATAATGCCCAGTCTGATAGCCACTAGCTACATGTGGCTATTGAGCACTTGACTTGTGGCTGGTACAACTGAGGAACAGCTTCACTGAGGTATAATTGACATACAGGAAACTGTACATATTTGAGGTCTATACACCAGGAAGCTTTGGCACATGTATATATTGATGAAACCATCACGGTCAAGACAATGAACATATTTATAATTTCCCAAAGTTTATGTCCCTTGAAAATCACTTGTTGCTCCCCATTCCTAGGAAACCACCAGTCTGTTTACAGTCACTGTAGATTATTTTACATTTTCAAGAATTATATATATAACTATTTCAAGATTCACCAATGTATTTGCATTTATCAGTGGTTCATCTCATTGCTGATTAGTATTCCATCATGCAAAGAAGCCACAGCTTGTTTATCCATTCACCTAGTAGTGGATATTCTGGTTGTTTCCAGGTTTTGGCTACTACACGTAAGGTTGCTATGAACATACATGTATAAGTCTTTGTCTGGACCAACACTTTCATTTCTTTTGGGTAAACACTTAGGGGTTGAATGGTTGGGTCATATTTTATCTGTAAATTTAACTTTTTAAGAAAATATCCAGTTGTTTTCCAAAGTGGTTTTATATTCTTACCAACAGTAGTGTAAGAGTCCAATTTCTCCACATCTTCACCTAGACTTACTATCCTTTTGATTATAGCTATCTTAGAGGGAGTGATATGGCATTTCACTGTGGTTTTGATTGGCATTTTCCTAATGACTAGTAATGGTGAGAATCTATTTACATGCTTATCATCCATGTGTTATGTTGAGTGAAGTTCATATTCAAAGATTTTGCCCAAATTTAGTTGGATTTTTCGTTTTTATATTACTGAGTTTTGAGAGTTTTATATTCTGATTCAAGTTCTTTATCATATATGTGATTTACAAATATTTTCTCCCATTATGTGGCTAGTCATTTTATTCTTTTCACAGTGTTTTTCCAGGAATAGAGTTCTCAATTTTAATGAAATCCAAGTCATCATTTTTCTGTAATTTTACTTAATTATAATTTATTTGAATTTAAATTTAAGTCGCCACAGGTGTCTATTGGATACTAGGCTGGACAGTGCAGGTTGAGAGAAAGAGACAAATGCTATATTAACAAGAATTAATAAATGGTGATAACTATTACTAAAAAAGCAAACATGGAAATTAAGGTCACTCTCATTAAGGTTTCTGGGAAGGCCTCTTTTAAGTGAGGATTTACTCTTATGTGAGTGAAAACAAGATGCTGTAAAAAAGATTTCAAGAAGTAGGAGCAATTATTCAAGAATCCTGTGGTAGGAAAGGACATTATGTGTTTGAGGAGCCAGCGTGTACAGGCTGTATAAGAAGCTATTCTCTTTATTTTATAGCCACATTTAGTATTTTAACCTGAAGCAGAATCACATACCTGGTCCATCCACATTTATTCACTAGTCAGGTGATTTATTTCTAGAAATTAAGGATTTTCTGTCACTTAGACTCTACAGAATAATGCACAATAGATTTTTCTAGTACTTTCTAAAAATATGGATCTAAAAGATAATAGGAACATAGAGATAATGCTTCGGGATAATGCATTCTGGATAGAATCCTAGATTAATCCTTCTGGATAATGTATCCTTGAGGATATCCACATTTAGATAGAACAGTTTTTATAGAATGAAATGGAAGCATGTATTAGAGTAATTTCGGTTAGGGATCATTTGTGTCAAACTCAGTCACTCTGACCCTTTGCTTTCCCATAGTAATTGAAAACCCCTCGAATAATATGGGTGTTGGGATGGGAAAGAAAGACTTAAAGGCACAGAAAGTCAGTTGGAGCAATGGGATTTTGAAATAGGTCCAACATATTAAAATGTAGCAGCTGTTGTTGAAAACGTCATTCTGTCTAGTCTTTCTGCATTCTTTGGGTCCAGATCTCTTTACAGCTATTCATGGTAGAATACCCCTGAGAGCCAACTTTGGCCATGTGTGTGTCTTATGCTGGGGTTTTAAGGAAACATTTTGGTGAGTAAGCTTTAGTTTTACTCTATAATACTGAGAAAATACTATGCTTGTGGATAAACTGATATTTTCCTGAATTCTTTTCTTGTGTTATTCACAAAATGACTTGATAAAATCGGGCACATTTCTTGTATTGTCTTAGAGGAGTCTGACGTGATCAAAATCTGAATTAGATTAATCAGAAATGGCCTCTGTTCTCACTGGTGTGATCTCCAAACTTGTGAGTGTACTTTGTTTCTTTGTATGTAAAATGGTGGTAATAATCCATATCTTGTATAGTTCACAAGTTGTTTCTTATGGGTCAGAAGAAGAATGTGTATTCTGCACTTTTAGGTATAGAAGCCAATTAGTTATCTTTTACCTGGTGAAAGAAGGTGTAAAACAATAAAAAGAGTTTTATTTCTTTGAATTTGATAAGAGAACATTGACATGCAAATGAATGGATGTTATATGTCTCATTCAGCTCAGGCTGTCATAACAAAATACCCTAAACTGGGTGGTTTATATATCAGACATTGATTTCTTACAGTTCTGGAGGTGGTGATGCCTATGACCTGGGTGCCAGCCAGTTCCTGGTTGAGGGTTCCCATGGCTTGTGGTTGGCCATCTTCTTCTGTGTCTCCATGGGACTGGGAGGACACCAGGGAATGGAGAAGAGAGGGATAGAGGTGGAGATGGAATTAGATACCTCTGTTCTCTTCTTTTAAGGGCACAAATCCCATCCTAGGAGGCCTCACTTTCATGACTTCACCCAAACCTAAATCAACTCCCAAAATGCCTGCCTCCTAATACAATGTATTTAAAATTAGACCTTCATCATATGAATTTAGGTGGGACATAGGCATCAGTCCATAGCACTATGCTTCCAAGTAGTCAACTTTGAAGAAAAGAAATATCAAATAATGTAGAAACTTGAACAGAAAGATAACAATTAATGTTTATATTTTGGGGGATAATAAGAGGAAATTTTAAAACTTATTTAAGTGAATACCTAACTACATATAATACACATCAATTAGATGAGGTAAGTATTATTAACTTAATTCTATTTTTTGAAGCTTCTTTTTTTTAAATTGTATGTATTTATTTGACAGACAGAGATCACAAGTAGGCAGAGAGGCAGGCAGAGGAAGAGGGAGAAGCAGGCTCCTGAGCAGAGAGCCCAATGTGGGGCTTCATCCCAGGACCCGGGGATCATGATCTGAGCTGAAGGCAGAGGCTTTAACCCACTGAGCCACCCAGGTGCCCCTATTAACTTATTTCTAAAGAAGAAAAGAGTGAGCCCTGCCAAAGCCACATGTAGTAAGCAGTAAAGCTAGAATTGGACCAGATCTCCCAGCTCTGTTTCTTTTTCTAACTAGATTATAGACGCTTTTGTTGCTATTTCTAACATCAGGTATAGGAGAGAGTAAGTTAGAATTCCATATGACCAGCTGAGAAAAGCACATATGACAGGTTTTTCTCCTGAGAGGTAATTTTCTTCTTTGGGGAGCAGAATCTCTACTTTCTCCTTCTACCATTGAATGTTATGTTCACTGCTGCCATACATTAGATAAATTTTAAGTAACTGCTTTAGTCAGGGTTCTCCAGAGAAGAGACCAGTGACAGTCCTGTGATCTGCCATGTGTAAGTTTAAGACTCAGGAAAGCTGGTAGTTCAGTTCACCCCTATCTTTTCCTGAAGCAAGATGAGATGAGATGTCCCAGCTCAACAGTGAGGCAGGAAAAAAGGGCGAATTTCTCCTTCCTCCACTCTGTTCTGTGAAGGCCCTCAAAAGATGGACTGATACCTACCCGCTTTGGAGTGGGCCATCTGTCCTATTAAATCCAGTGATATAAATGACAATCTTATCCAGAAATACCTCACAGACACACCTAGAAATGTTTAATCTGGGCACGTTGTGAGCAGTCAAGTAGGCCAAAAAATTAATCATCAAGGTAAGTATTAACTAACAGTGACAATAAATGACAGAATCATTACTCTGTTTACCTTGGAAATGTGTGATTTTTATGCTTTGGTATCTGCCATTTTCAGAAGTTTTATATAAGACACTCATTGTCCTTCTGGAGTTCCTTAACCAGGTCTGCTTTCCAGGCTAGGATCTCAGTCCTTCTCGCTTTTGGAAAGCTTGGCATCTTCCACAAACTTAGAGAATTTTATTTCAAAGTTACATGTGGGTGCATTGAATTCTGTACCTCTATGGGCAGTCACATGTTTGGCACACCCAGTTGAAACTCTCTCAATTCAGAAAACATTTTATGTCATGAATCCTGATTGTAGGGAAAAACTCTCACTTCCATAATTATATTTACTTACAATGTGAACACAACAGTGCGTTTTAACAAGGTGAAAGAAAAATTAATTTATGACTCTAACATTCATGTGTTAGAACAGAATAAATTGTTTTTTATTTTTTTAAAAGATTTTACTTATTAGAAAGAGATACACTGAGAGAGGGAACACAAGCAGGGGGAGTGGGAGAAGGAGAAGCAGGCTTCCCATGGAACAGGGAGTCCAATGTACGGTTCCATTCCAAGACACTGGGATCATGACCAGAGCTGAAGGCAGATGCTTAAGGACTTAATCATCCAGGCATCCCTAAATTGTTTTATTTATTAAAAAAATAACTTAAGGATAATCTTATTTTTACACATTTGTATAAAAAATCAGTTTAAAGTAAAATAGTTTAGAGAATTTCTACTTAGACACTGAAAACTCACAAGCCAGAGATACTAAATAGTGCAGTTGTTGGTCTCAGTTCCAAGGGAAGATGGCAGTGAAACAATCTGTCACTCTCTGTGATTTTGCCATTGTCCCAGGTTATGACTCTGGGAAAGATCTGCAGGACAAAAGGTGGACCATATCCAGAAGAAAATTCCTACCCCCCACCCGACAGTGTTCTGTAGACTAGGAGAGGTGACACAGCTTGGTGGCACCTACAGTAAAGGAAATTTCAGTAACTGAGGTGTCTGAATCCATTCAAAGTTCTTATCCTGCCATCTAGGACTTGGTAGCTGTTCTTTTCAAGGTAAAGACATGTTTAGAACCACATAACAACTTAAGAGAAATATGTGATTATAAAACTTGCCTTCCTAGAAATTGTTAGTCGTTGAAAATATACTAAATTTCAGATTAAATTGCCACTAATATGGGTTTGTAAACTATAAAATATCACAGAAATAAATGAATATATAACTAACACCAAATTTATATATGCAGTTACACATACGTACACTTGTGTACACAGTGCTTGAAGAAATGTATGCGTATTTTGTTACTGTGGTTCACTAGAGTTCCATGACTCACACCTCTCTCATCCCTAGAGCATTTGACAAAAAACTATGTTACGGACTGAGTGTGCCCTCTCCAGAAACTCACATTGAAGTCCTGATCCCCTGGGTTAGATGAAGTCAGGAGGGCAGAATCCCTGTGATGGGATTAGTGCCCTTAGAAGAGGTCAAAGAGCTTACTCTCTCTGTCTGTCTCTGTCCCCCATGTGAGGAGGATACAGCTGAAAGGCAGCTGGCTACAGATGTGGAAGAGGGTCTCACCAAGAACTGAATCTGCTGGCACCTTAACTTTGGACTTGCCAGCCTCCAAAACTATGCATACTAGGTGTCTAGATGTCTGTGGTTCAGTCTGCCTAGTCTGTTATTTGTTAGGTAGCTGTAGCACACTACCTCTGAAAGACAGTTTCATCAAGGGTAAAGCTTGCTCTCCCACTTGGCATCCTACGTGTTGGAGATCTCAGGGACTGTGGCATTCCTGGTGTGTGCACAGAGCCCACGAGCTGGAGGCTCAGTTTGGTATTGGCAACTGCAGCGGTTTTCTGAAGCAGCTTTGGATGGGGTGAGGGTTAGCCTTTGTTTACTTAACAGAGAACTTAGCTTCAGTGTGGGAAGCTGGAAAGGGAGCAGAGGAAACTGCTTTCTGTCAGCCACCAGTAACGGGGCTTGAAGGCAACACAGCCCCGTTTATTTCATAATTTTGCTTCAGTCTGAATTTCTTTATCTAGGGCAAGTTTGGATTAGAAACATCTGACCAACAGCAGAAACAGTCCTATCAGCACTGTGTGTAGGTGCTGTGCTGAGCAGCCTTGACTGGGATTTGACAGAGAGCTGTCCCATGGCACAACTGAAAGGTAATACCTATTTCTGGATGTTTGTTCACTTGCGTGTGGACTCTGAAAATGGAATGTATGTGTGCCCACATCAGCTCCCATTTCAAAGATGTGGAAAACCCAGCTGCTCTGTGGCCTTTTGCTTTCCTTGTTTGCCTGGATCCTAATTTACACCTAGGAGAGGATATGTATTTCCTCTCTACCCCTGCATTGACCCTCTGGAGCCTCAGCTTTGGCAGAAGTCTTTGCTAGGTTAGAATATATCTGAATCTGGATAGACGTGGGCCTGCTTTCCATTCTCATTTTACACATTCTGTTTTTTACCATTATGGCTTCCAAGTTTGATGACCATACCCTTCCCCTCTGCATGAGGAAGGTGAGAGGGTGCTGCAAGGCAGAGCTTCCCAACCATTAGAGATGTCTCTGCTACAGTCACCCCTTTGGCTGGTAAGCAGGTAGGTGGCTACCAGGGCAGCCAGAGAGCCTCTGTTTAGCAGGGTGTGCCATGGATGTGTAAATCTTATCCCCTTCTCTGGGCCATGATGGGAGAACTGTAGTGAAACCCCGCCTTGTAAGGGAATATTAGGGATAGGACACTGGTGAGTGACCTTGTCTACTCCTCGGTGCTGCTGAAAAGAAATCATGACCTGAGGTTGCAACTGGCTGTTTTGCCAAAGAAGAAAGTCCAGCCAACTTCAAGGCCCACAGTGATACTCCAGAAGCCTGCACGGGTCAGGTGGAGCAGAGTAAAAAAGCATAACATATAAGGACAGGTCTGCTCTCATATTTACATATGTACCCTACTTATGTGCTCCAGAGCCTCACTGGGTACTTCACACTACCACATTGTTTTCCACATAGTCTTAAGTGTGATCTTTGTGCTAGGTCGGATGGTTCTATCCTCTCACAGAGAGGGCTCAGAAATTAAGTGCTGGAACTAGGGTGCAGAATTTAGGTCCATGGTCTCCTAGTCCAGTGCCCATTATTCTATGCTTCATAGATTCTCACATTTATTGTTTTATTTCAAAATGGTTCTCTCATAGAAAGAGGAAAGACAGACAAAAATAAAAGTATTTCTTAATCTCAGAAAAGAATTTATATCCTTCTACAACGGTCTGGTGTGATGACATTTGTGTTAATGAAATACTCACATTGATTCTGGTTGGGATGATTATGAGTAAATAGAGGATCACACACATCCCAGAACCAAGTGACAGCAGTGAGATGCTTCAGTTCACTCAATGGTCAAAACCTTGTGACAATAGGAAATAGAGCAAGGTGCAAGCTTAAAACTTATTTTCTTGTTTCCTTGCAGAGCCCCTGTCCCTGAGATATGTCTCCACAAATTAAATGCTGCAAAAGTTTGGGAAGATAAGAAAGAAACAACTTATTGCTTACAAAATTGTATAGATTAGCCAGAAAAGGATTAAGGGTTAAATTTGAATAAGCTAATTTTTAAATTTGATAACTTTTTTTTTCTAGCCTTGAAATTTGAATTCTATAAAAGCTTTCCTCCAAGCTCTCCTTGATATCTGGCTGCCCTGCTCTCTGAAGGAAGCCCTCAAAGCCCTCATTTTAATGCTTTGCTAATTTTAAATGTTTGGAAGTGACTTCAGCACAGTGGGCTTAAATTCAACTGAAGTGCTTAGATGTTTTTCATGACGTGACTGTAACAGAAGAAAGAATGAAAAATTGCAGTTCACCAGCCTTAAATCTTATATCCTTTTCCTTTCACTTGACATTCTTTTCCTATGATCTCTGTGAAAATTAGGAATGACCAGATTCAGAATGATTTAGAGGGTCCAAAATTAGTACTGTATCTCTTGGTTAATATGAAGTTAACTTCTAATGAGAGACTACCTACAGGTTTTTATGTAAACAGTGTTTTCTGAGTTGTTGAAAATAAAAGACCAAAATTATTTTTCTTCAGTTACCT
>PJEN01029174.1:0-10862 GCA_004024605.1 Pteronura brasiliensis | reverse complement strand
GGGTTTCCCCTCTGTGTGGAGGCGCCAAGATCAGAGCTGTCTGCAACCCAGGAATAGTGAGGGGCTTCAAAGGGTATACCCCATCATACTACGGCCCACCATCCACCCAGCACCAGGGTGGTCTTAAAGTCAGAATCAGGCCATGTAACCCCACTGCCTGCAGCCCTCCCTGGCTTTCTGCTTCACTGAAAATAAACCCGACTGCTTTTCCAGCCCCTGAAGTCCTTTTCCATTTTGGCCTGACCTCACCCAGCTAATCCTCTTCCTCCTTTCCCCCTGCCCCTCTGCTCTACGCCCCTCACCTCCTTATAGTGCTTTGAGAACACTACATTTTCCTCTTCGCCCAGGGCCTTTGCATATGTTATTCCTCTTCCCAGAGCACGTCCACTTCAGTTCTACCTCTTCCTTGTTCCAGCCTAATCCTTCCCTGTCCCAGGGTAAGGTGATCCGTGAAGGCAGAGATTGTCATCTCTTTCACTCGCTGCTGGGTCTCCAGTGCAGGCTGTGGTATGTGTTTCATGTGTATTTGCCTCATGGATGGGTGGGAGTATGGAGTACATGTCCAGTGGGCCTCCTCTGCAGAGGGGTCTCGGGTCTCACCAACCTACAGCCCTCACTTCTTCCCACTGACCCAGCTTGGCCAGAGCCGACTGTGCCAAGCAATGGCAGTATGGAGCGATCCCTGAGTGTCAGGACCCACAGCACCCACGCTTTTATAGCCTTCTGTGCCATAAAAATAAATTTTATCAAGTAAAATTTTGAAATGCACAAGATAAAACTCATAAGGTTGCATTGGAAACCCATTTCCTTGACACAGTCATCACCGTATGAGTGAATACATACGTAGTCTGCTAGCAGCTGTTTCCTCCCCAACCGCCCCTGACCGAGAGCATCCCCACCCATGTCCAGGTGGTTTCCCTGATGCCATCTTCCCTGGGGGCTGAGCTCCCAGCAGCACTGAGGGGTGGGGCAAGCGCCCCATTCCGAGGGTGGTGGAACAGCCACCCTTGGTTGCATCCATCATAAAAGGAAGGGAAGGCCGACTTTCTCTTCGAGGTCAAGCACCGTGGGAATGTAAGGTCTTTGCATCCAATTGCATGCAGGCTTCATTTAATTCACGGGCCTTGAGGGCAGGGAGGCCCCGTCTCAGGGCCCTGCAGTTTCCATTTGGGGACCGGCTTGCTGCTGGGAGGCAGGGAAGGAAAACTCTGTCCTCAAATGATGTGCGTGTAAATACTTCAGAAAAGTGCAGGCCATGAGGTCTCTGTAGAAGCTGCTGGAGCTGTGGCTATGGGACAAAAGCCGCCGCAGATGGCCTATACACTGATGGCTTCCAATAAAATCCATTTGCTATTAGGGAGTGTGTTCCAATAAAACCTCATTTATGGACACTGACATTTGAATTTCATAGAATTTTCCCATAGCATGAAATAACGACTCCTCTTCTGATTTCTTCCCCCGTCCTTAAGAAATGCAGTAACCAGTCTCAGCCGGAGGGCCCGCCAAAGGCAGGCAGTGGGCTGCAAGCGGCGAGTGCATCAGAAGCCTCCCTTCTGTGGCAGCAGGCCTGGGACGGGCCGGACATGTCTCCAACAAGTTCCCAGCTGGTGCTCTGCTGCTGTGGGGACGCCACTCTAAGAATGGCTCTTCTTTATCCGGGGAGATCCCTGTAGTGACAGGGAGATGGAGCCCCAGAGGTCTGGGATTGAAACCCCTACCCTGGGCTGTCATCCCCCTTCCAGGAGGGGATTTGCTGGCCTAGGGTTCCCTACAGAGATGCCCATCGGTGATGCAGGAGAGGAAACGTCTTCTTCCTTCTGTCCTCTTAGATTCTCCACCTGCTCCTCTGCAGGTGAGATGGACAAGAGATGAGTACAGAGAACAAAGCAGACAGGACTTTGTTAACCCACGTGTCAGACACACGCGGGGAAGTCAGGGTCGAGGAGCTCAAAAGGACACTGACACAGCACCCCAGAAATGTGGTGCAGATGAGGAACTGAATTCAAGGAGCAGATGAGTGAGCCAGAAGCCTCTCTTGTGGCTCAAGGCAGATTTTTGATGCCCCTTTTCCCATCCTCACGCCCTGCTCTAGCATCACACTCTTACCTTTTTCACCTCTACAACTTGTTTAGTCCAAATCTGTTTCTCTGTCCCGCTGCTGCTGCTGCCTGTTCCAGGCCTCCATCATTGCTTCTTGGATGACTGCTGGTGTCTTCTCTGGCCCCTAGGCCCTTCCTGCTCCTCTTAGCCTGGGCAAGGTGTTTGTGTCCCCTGGTTGTGGGTCTAGGGGCACCGGGCTCCCTGACTCCCATGGGTCCCCTGAGGCACGTTGGTAGGAGGTTCTGGCAGGCAGAGAGTTTGGCTGGACAAAAAGGAGCAGATCGGTGACCTGGCACCTGGTTCTATCCTCCCCGATCCTGCCAGCTGCAGCACCTCCTTGGGCCCTGTCTGCAGTCTCACTTCAAGCAGCGATGCTTTCTTATGCTGCAGAGAATTGGGCCAGCCCAGAGGCTGGAGAGTCCTTTATTTGCCTTCCTGGATCAATGCTGAGATCATTGCTAAGGCCTGGGGCCATTCTCGCTCCCGGCTGAGGCTTGGTACCGCAGCTGAGCTGGAACTCCCAGAGGGCAGCTCTGGGCTGGGGCCAGCCCCCAGGTCAGCTTCTGCAACAGTGCAGTTGCACAAGTGGTACACGACACAAACACAGTGCTGCCGCTCCCAACTGAGACAGTCACGCAGTCTCTGAGGCCTGCGGCCTCTCCTTGCTGCCTCGGGGCTCCGGAGGGAGCTGCCCATGGACTCAATGGGGCGAGATCCGCTGCACACGCAGACCATGTAGTACAGGATGGGGGGAAATGGGGGACAGAATGGGGGCTGATTCTGCAGGTGCCAACAATTTGTTAACTCAGTGATGAGCTAGAACATGTTGGAAAGGTGGTACAACCTCCTACCAACACACAGACACACAGATGTGTGCACACACTAGGCACACACACACACACGCATAGAAGTGTGAAGGAATATTACACAGCCATGAACAAGAATAGCCTCTTGATGCATGGAACAGAGTGGACAAGCCTCAGTTACAATGTCGATTGAAAGGATCCAGACGCAAAAGGACACATGTTTTTGAAGTCCATGCATATGAAATTCTAGACTAGGCATTAATCTGCAGTGCTAGACATTAGGACCCTGGTTGCCTGTGGGAGCAGGTGGCTGACTGACTTTCCTGTTGGAGCAGGTGGCTGAGCTGGACTCGGGCGATAGGCAGTTCTTGCATCGGGAGGAAGGGTCTGACAAGGGGAGATTCCGTGTCCATGTGTCCTGCTCAGCAGAGGGTGGGTTTCACAGTTAAAGTTTGGGGTGAATGATTTGCTGAAGGTCACACTGTCCTGCCCTTGTTGCTTTCCACTGCTGGCAGCTGTCACCCTGGGGGACGAGCCTGCAAGGGGCAGGCCGAAAGAGGCCGGGAGGCTGGTAGATGGACTGGGGCTGTGTTGGCTGCTGGTGGAGGATGGAGAGCTGGTGGTCAGAAGCGTGAGTCTGGAGTGACCTGGTGTGGTGAGCCCCTCACTGAGGCAGATGTGAGGGAAGGGACACATGACACTCAAGACCCTCACTGTTCAGAGACACGGACAGTCTGCTTACCATGAGCTCTGGCCCTCCCACGAATGACTCAGCACAAACATGTGGCCCTGCCATCCCGACCCTCAAAACGAGGCCCACTTGCCCTGTCCCCATGGAAAAACAGCTGGGCTCCGCCGCTGGGACCTGATGGGCAAGTGATGAAAGGTGCTAAACAGTCTTGTTTGGGGTGGGGGGGCGGCGGTCAGTGAGCCCAGCTCCTCCCAGGGAGAGAACCTAGGGTCCCAGTTCTGAGACAAGTGCTCCAGTTGGCCACGAGGCCCCAGCCCATGCAGTTCCAGCCACAGAGGTTGAAATGGGCTGGGGTCAATTCTTGAAACTTCTGTAACTCCGCCCCCTGTCCGCCCAGCCAGGAGGCACCATGGAGCATGGGAAAGTTCAGGTGGCTTGAACCAGGACCGGTTCAGAGGCAGGGACCGTCAGTGTGGCTTTTGTTCATTCAGCGGATGAAGCTCCTTCCGCATCTGGCCCAGGAGGTGATAAATGCCAAAAGGAGGCTGTAAACCAAGTGGGTGACAGAGGTGAAGTGCAGCTGATAGCACCCTCAGGCCTTGGAGAGGTGACCTTCACACTGGCCCTGAAAGCGCCCAGATAGTGTGAACGGGTTCTGAAGTCCAACTACCGCGGTGTGAACCTGGCTTTACCCCTCCCTCTTGGTGTCCCCAGCCCAGGAGCTCATTTCTCCGTGCCTCAGTTTTCTCCTCTATAAAATGGGGCTGATAATCACAAAGCCATATGAGGATGAAATAAGTAAGAACCAGCAGCCTGCAGAGGGGCCACGTAAGTCTGGGCGCACTCTGTGTCTCTCATTGCCTTTATCTGGTGATGAGCACCCATGGTGGCAGTGGCCTGGGGCTGGTGCTCCTGGGCTGGAGGAGCAGAAGGAAGACAAGGGTGGCTGCAACAGTTAGCTCCAGGGACAGAGTTTGACCAGGAGGTGGGATGGGCTGGGCTGGGGTCCACTGACGGGGTCCAGTTTTCGTGGGAACAAGAAAGCCCCATGAAATGGCTTCTTCTCCAGAAGGTCACTCCTCCTGCCAAGGAGGAAGTGGCACAGAGAGGCCAGGGCTCTGGCAGGAGCAAGGAGGGGACTTGGGGCCAGGCTTAGGAGGCTGCATGGTGGTTGGGCTGAGGGCACCCGTGGGGACACTGAGGCAACGGCTGACCCTGTGGGTTTTGGTGTGAGCCTCCAGCTGGGTGGGGGAGGGGCAGGCTTGGGCTGGAGGGATGGCATATCTGGACACTTTGAGATGCCAACAAAGGGCAAGGAGACTTTGGAAGGCAGTTTGGCACTTTCTTATAAAGCTAAACCTATGTTTAGTATAAGATCGAGCCATTCCTCTTGTACATGCAGCCCGAGTGACATGAAGACTCATTTTCACACAAAAACCTGTAAGTGGACTGTTATAAGAGCTTTATTCGTGATTGCCCAAACCAGGAAGACACCCGGATGCCTCTCTCACCTGCAAGCGAGTGCAACAGGTCCACACATCTTTGAGGAACACACCAAGACTTTTGTTTTTACCATGATATTTCTCAGCAATGAGATATCAGAGGACATGGCTAAACTATTCAAACCAGGGTGGAAAAAATAACAGAAACCCACTCAAAATTAATTTTACTAAAGAAACAATGGAGTCGGATTGAATCATATAAATAAGAATACGGAATTAATATCTTACTGAAATTACCAATTTTAAGCTTATTTTCTCCATGTATAATGCATTATTTACTAAATTCTGCATTCACAAAAATACATATAGTGTTCAGAGAGAATGATATTTGAAAGGGAAGTGATCAAAGTGTGTCTCAACTAGTTATGACAATTGACAACTGCCACCAGGAACATGGCTTCTTCACCCAAATGTGGGCAAGAACTGGGCATGTATTAATTAGCATTTAATGTGCAAAGATAGAGCTGTCATCTCAAATGTAATGTGAGATAGTTATGAACACATCTTAAAAATTTTAAGACTCCTGAATAGGAAGGAATAGACTGACCCACAGGAAAAAGGTCATTCGTTTTTCTCTTTCTTTCTTTTTTTTTTTTTTTTAAGATTTTATTTATTTGAGAGAGAAAGATTGAGAGAGCACGCAAGAGAAGGGTGGAGGCGTACAGGGAGACAGAGAGGCATACTCCCCACCAAGCAGCGAGCCTGATGACTGGGGCTGGAACCCAGACACTGAGATCATGACCTGAGCCTAAGTCAGGTGTTTAAAAGATTGAGCCACCCAGGAGCCTCTTTAAACAGAGAAATTACAAAGAAGAGTTTCCTTTAATTTTTTAATTTTTTTTAAAGATTTTACTTATTTATTTGACACACAGAGATCACAAGTAGGCAGAGAGGCAGACAGAGAGAGAGGGGACAAAGCAGGCTCCCTGCTGAGCAGAGAGCCCCATGCGGAGCTCAATCCTGGGACTCAGATCATGACCGGAGCTGAAGGCAGAGGCTTAACCCACTGAGCCCCCCAGGCGCCCTGAAGTGTTTCCTTTAAAATTAGCTAAGGGGCAATAACGTCTGTTTCCACCAATGTTATTTGCTATTGTGCTGGAATGTCGATGAATGTCAAGTTAGGAAATGAACAGGAGGAATCAAAGCTACAACAGGGATGCAAAAACACGTTAGGTCCTTTTTTATTTCCGGCTTGTTCACTCGAGGTCATGTCTGTGAAATGAAGCATTAGCTTATTTCCTCATAACTCTGCACTGTGCTAATATGTCAAATGACGATAATATGTCCTCTATTACTGATATAAAATTGCTTTGTGTCTGCCTTTTCGAGCTTTTAACTACTTGCACAACTTTCAGCGGACATAAGCAGTAATCTCTGTTGGTCTGTATCATAGGAGGCATGCTGTGTATGTTTAGACTTCAAGATCCTGCCTTTTCCACTTCTGTGAGGTTTCAGAAGTATTGAAATATTGGTAAGGAAAATCCTAGATTTCAGTACCGGGAACTGTAGATTCCCCTGCTCACACAACGTGTCTGAGCTATCACTTTGCAAGGACCCTACAAAGTATCCGCAGATGGTTGGATGAGTTTCCGGTCCTCCTGCAGGACCGCTCTAGGCGTGGACAGCATGTGGCGTGCCCACAGAGGAGCCTCAGGCCAAGCGCACAGCTGCCACAGGTGGACCTCAGCAGCTGGGCGGGTTCTGTCTTGCTGTGACCAGCCTCAGCTGGGGAGTCCGTGCAAGGACACCCCTGCCATGGGAGGGTGGGCTCATGGCAACCCTGAAGCCCTGGATGGAAGGCAGGGACACTGGGGGATTTCTGAAACACAAGAGACATACATCCTACTGCTCTAGGAGAATGCTTGCCTGTCTTCAGGAGAATTCCCAGTTTGCACCAAATGAATGGAACTTTTGGGAAATCATGGAAGGAATGACTGCATAGTTAGCTTTGAGGTCCATACCTGATACAACATTTCTTATTGTGCTGCTGGGCTCCATGGAGGTCCCTGCGATATGGGTAGCCAGGAGAAGAGATAGGAAGAAAGAGTGTTTTCAAAAAAATGTTTCCCTCATGAAAGTTTATCGACTAGGGGTGCCTGGCTGGCTCGGCGGAGGAACCAGTGACAGGGTCTCAGAGTTGTAAGTCTGAGCCCCACATTGGGCTCAATGCCTTGAGAAATGCCTTGAGGAGACAATGGAGACCCACATTTAAATTTTAATTTAAAATTAAAATTTAATTTTAAAATTAAATCTTAAAAACAAAATATGGTCTAGAGGATGTACAATGAAAAGTAAAATCTCCCTTGTTCCTACCCAGAGATGGCTGGCACCCACTGCGCCCCCATCCCTCATCCTCAGTTCAGCATTCAAGCCTGAGATATCTGTGAACCCCCCGAGGGTGGGGAAAGAGGGAGTGGAAACCTCCACGGCACCTCTGCAGGCCTGATTCATGCACTGGGCGGCGGCCCAACAGAAGCTGTGCGCATGCACAGGAGCTCCTGCACGCGCGCTCATTCCTCAGGTTCCAGGTTGTAAAGCCGTGTCCAGGCAACAGGCCCCGCATTGTGCTCTAGGCCTTCTGCCATGACTTGGCAGCTGAAGGATCGCGCTGTTGAGAGCATCTGGCCTCACTGGACTGCTCTATGGGCACCTCCTTGAACAGACCGTGCCCCTCCCCCCAGCCCTGGGCTCTGTGGGGTCCGCACCTGCCAGGAGGGCTGGTCCGCCCCCACCCCACTCCCTGTGGCCACGGACTACTCTTGGCGCCCAGGGCTCACCTGGCCGTCCATGCCCCGGGGCCCACTCGCAGGCGGTCCTCTGAGTACCCCGCGAGTTGGCAACCGCACTCAATCCTAGAAGCTTGCAGAAGGTACTCCGTGATCCTGGAGACCCTGGGCTTTCTTCTGGGGCTCCTCACCTCCTTCTGCAGGTGGGGCTACCGGTGAAGGCGATGCTGTCGGCCTCCGGATCACAGGTGTCCTGCCACCACCGTTGCGAGTCCATTGTGGACATGGTCACCCCGTGTGCTGCAGAAGCAGGTCACCACACTCAGCACCCAGGAATGTCCATGATGTCTCCACAGGGGAGAGGGTGTGCAGAGACCCCAGAGAGAGCTGCAAAGGGATGGCCCAGCTAAAGGGAGACCCTGCACTTCCAGAGGGGCAAGAGACTCACAGAAAGGACCCTAAAGGCGCTGGGGCCCCACAGGGGGCATTTAGGCCCCTGGGGATCCAGGGAGGCCTCTCTTCCTTTGTGCCCAGGCCTGGGCCTCTGCAGAGAGCCATCCCCCAGGAAGAGAGCTCAGAAGACCCATGCCATAAGAAGTCCGCCAGCTCCCATAGGAGCTCCTGCCCTACTCGAAATGCTATCACGAGTTCCTACAGTTCCACCAGGGGCTTCCACCCGGTGCAGAGGAGGAGGGGTCTGGCCACAAGTCAGGCCTCACGGCCCCTCGTCGTCCCCCCAAATTGTCAGCCAGTAGAGCCCCTTGTGTCTTGCTGGCGTGCCTGCACTTTGCCAGAAGAAGAACCAGCTGGAAAAGGATGCCGATACCACCACCGGGCAGAAGGCAATGCAGAGGAACTGCTCATCCCCAGCTGACTGTTCCAGGCCCCGAAAATGCAAGGTTTGTCTGCTGCCACACAGGCGAGGGGAGCCTCTGAGGCTGCCACCACCCCCTGAGCTGGGGTTTCGAGTGACTGCTGAGGACCTGGACTGGGAAAAGAGAGCTGCTCTCCAGCGCATCCAAGATGCTCTTGAGGGGACACAGAGGCCACCTGCTGCTGTGGCCCAAGTTGGCCATCCAGTGCCTTGGCCCTGTCTGCTGCAGTGGCTGCTCCCCTGCCAGCCTCTGACACCCAGGTCACCCCCATGGACTGCTCCTCTTCTTCCCAGCCTCTCCTCTTGTCGTCTCACCCTGGCTGCAGTGGGGGCAACTTTGCATCTACCCAGGCCCTCCCGATGCCCTCTGGGGAGAGCATGGCCTCTGTCACAGTCCCCATAGGGCCGCCTGTGCTGCCTGGGGGTAGTGGCAACCCGGGATCCACTGCCCAGGCCCCATTCAGGGCTGTTGGTGGGCACTGGCCCGGAGCCAGCACCCTTCACAGCTCTCCCTCACATGGACAGCCGGCAGCTCAGGCTCCAGACACACCCCAAGCCCTGAACACAGCTCTATCCCAGCGATCCTTGGGCAGCGGCACCCAGGCGACTTATATGGTTCCCTTACCCACATCTGCCTCCCGGGGCACCCGTGCCAGTGCCCAGCCAGTTTTGGCTACCTCCCCTGCTGTACTCGCCCCTGGAGCGTCCGCTGCCCCCGGCTTGACAGCTGCCCCCCAGGTGCCCGGTGCCTTGTCCCATGCTGGGCCCAACAGCCACCAGCCCCGCGTCCCAGGTGGCAGCACAATGCCGGCCCCCATCAGCATGGGGCTTTTGGCAGCACCCCCAGGTTTGGGGAGAGGAGATGATGTTGCAGATCTGTGCTCCAGCTTTGGGGCTCTCAGCATCGCAGCAGGAATGAGCAGGGCCCCAAGCGGCCCAAAGTGCTCCAGGGCAAGCCTGGGCCAGAACACAGTGGGCTGCCCATGCCAGAGCACCCTGTCAGGGACCGCTGGAGCCAGCACAACAAACCACCCTGTGTCAGGAGCCCCGAGTGCCCCTCCCTTCAGTCACATCCCCAGGCACCTGACCAAGCAGAGGTCCTGCTCAGATGGCTGCAGCACTGCCAGCAAAGCCGCCAGCGGGAGCAGGAGCAGGGGCGTCCCGGCCTCTCTTCCTAGTGGCCCCGCATCGCTGGTCAGCAGGGCCCAGAGCAGCCTTGCCACCAAGACACCATCATCCCCTGCCCAGCGCTTGATTAGATGCACAAGAGATGCACCGTGCAACAAGCCATCGTCCTACACATCACGGCCCACTCCCTTGGGGCCCAAGAGGCAGAGGCTCGCCTGAGTCAATAGCTCCCTGGAGAAGTAGATGGTGTTGCACTTCCTTCCAGGTGACACCGGTACAAGAATAGTGTGGAATGGGCGACACAAATCCAGCCTGGTGCTGGAGCAAAATCCAGCCTGGTGCTGGAGCTCCCAGCCAGCCAGCCAACATCGGGGAAACTCACCAATCCCTGACCCACCATTTTGGAGGACGGTGGGGGCTTGAGGCCTTGTCTGTGATCCCAGGGGCTACAGGCCTTGGGACAGTACACGGAGATCCGGGTCCCTTTGGCCTCCAGTCCCACAGCTCCCGGGACTCCTGCTGCTGCCCACAGGTTTCCCCTCCCCTCTCCACATGTTCTTCCCAGAACCTTTAGGTAGTGTTCATTTCATTAATTAAAGCCTTGTTCTAGTCTCTCTACATAGCTCTCCTGAGTCCCTTCTGTGGGTCAAGTGTGCAAACGTTGGGAGTCGAATGGGTGCTGGCATGGGAAGCTAGACGCCACCATTTCCAGGTTCCCATGGCCCAGCAGAGCGGGTAGGGCTAGAAGGATGGACCCTTGAAGAGTGAGAGTAGGTTTTCAGTTTCGGGGATGGGCCTGGGAGAACACTGGCCAGGGGAGGGCAAAGTGGGGAGGCTCACCCTTGCCTATTGGAAGCACTGCTTCTCTCCCACTGGGGACCCCACGGAATCTTTTTGCTTCACAGCCCTAGGGCTATGTAAAGACACTCCTGGCCTAGAGTATGGGTCTGGCATCAAAGATTGTGGCTCAGGGCAAAGGAGGACAGCTTTGCCTTGAAGGTGTGACAGCTCCCTGAGCGCTGAGTGACATCCCAC
>PJEN01029173.1:0-10863 GCA_004024605.1 Pteronura brasiliensis | reverse complement strand
ATTTATTTGACAGAGAGAGATCACAAGTGGGCAGAGAGGCAAGCAGAGAGAGAGAGAGAGGAGGAAGCAGGCTCTCCGCAGAGCAGAGAGCCTGATGTGGGATTCGATCCCAGGACCCTGAGATCATGACCTGAGCTGAAGGCAGAGGCTTAACCCACTGAGCCACCCAGGTGCCCCCTGTTTGTCCCTCTTTTGCTCAGCTTCTTTATTCTCTGTCATTTGGTCTTCTAAATCACTAATTCTTTCTTCTGCCTCATTTATCCAGCAGTGAGAGTCTCCATTTTTTATTGCACCTCATTAATAGCTTTTTTGATTTCAACTTGGTTATATTTAATTCTTTTATTTCTCCAGAAAGGGCTTATATATCTCCCCAGAGGGTTTCTCTAATATCTTCCATGCCTTTATGAAGCCCGGCTAGAATCTTGAGAATCGTCATTCTGAACTCTAGATTTGACATATTACCAATGTCTGTATTGATTAGGTCCGTAGCCTTCGGTACTGCCTCTTTTTTTTGTGGTGAATTTTTCTGCCTTGTCATTTTGTCCAGATAAGAGTATATGAAGGAGCAAGTAAAATACTAAAAGGGTGGGAACAACCCCAGGAAAATATGCTTTAACCAAATCAGAAGAGATCCCAAATCATGAGCAGGGAGAAAGGGGATAAAAAGAGGTTCAGAAAAAAAAAGAAACAATTAAAAAAAGAAAATGAATAAAGAAAAAAGAAAAAAATATATATATGTATAAGATAAACTAGTTAAAAAACGTTAAAAAAGAAAAGGGTAAAAGTTAAAAATAATTTGGCAGAAGAAGAGAAAAAAATTGAAAAAGAAAAAAAAATTAAATTAACTGCAAGGCTAAAGAATCATGGGGAGAAAGCCTTGAGTTCAGGGCTTTGCTTTCTCCTCCTCTGGAATTCCGCCGCTCTCCTTGGTATTGAAACTGCACTCCTTGGTAGGTGAACTTGGTCCTGGCTGGATTTCTTGTTGATCTTCTGGGGGAGGGGCCTGTTATAGTGATTCTCAAGTGTCTTTGCCCCAGGTGGAATCGCACTGCCCTTACCAGGGGCTGGGCTGAGTAATCCGTTCGGGTTTGCTTTCGGGAGCTTTTGTTCCCTGAGCGCTGTCCGTAGAGTTCCTGACGACGGGAATGAAGATGGTGGCCTCCCAGTCTCCGGCCCGGAGGAGCCGAGACCCCGGGGCCCCACTCCTCAGTGCGCCCTCAGAGAACAGTGCCCAATTACTCCTGTCCCCCTGTCATCCGGCCGCGCTCCGAGCTGACCGAGCCTGTGACCGGTTCAAGGTAACCCCGAGCTGAGAGCTCACTCCTCGGCTCTGTCTCTGTAGCTGGCTTCCCCGTTCTAATACCTGTAAGCTCTGTGACACTCAGACACCCCCGGTCCTTCTGTGACCCTGCGGGACCTGAGGCCACACTGACCCTACGTGGGTTTCACCCCCGTTAAGCCTCTGGAGCGATGTCCCTCAGCGGAACAGACTTTTAAAAGTCCTGATTTTGTGCTCCGTTGCCCTGCCGCTTGCCGGGAGCCAGCCCCTCCCCCCACGGTCTATCTTCCCATTGCTCTGGATTCACTTCTCTTCCAGTCCTACCTTTCAGAAAGTGGTTGATTTTCTGTTTGTAGAATTGCTGTTCTTCTTCTCTTCAATCTCCCGTTGGATTTGTAGGTGTTTGCAATCTTTAGATAAGCTATCTAGCTGATCTCCTGGTACCTGAAGTAGTCTCAGCCTGCTACTTCTCCGCCATCTTGACTACTCTCCTTACATAGTGTTTTTGAAACACCTTGAAGCTTAGAACTAGAACACTAGAGTTCAGGCACTGGTGCTACTGCATAATTAGTTATGAATCCATAGGGAACTTGCTCTTCTTTGAACCTCAGTTTCCATAACTATAAAATTGAAATTTGATACATTTTGGCTATTTCCTAGAGTGATAGAGAAGAATTGAGAAAACAGAAAATTCACATGAATGACAATGTACTATACAAATATTGGTTCTAGAGGCAGCTGTTCTGAGTATTTTGCCTACTTCACAAAGTTGTTATGAACATGAAATGGAATAATGGGTTCAAAATCCTTTTGTTAACTTTCAAGTGTGATTCAAGTAAGTAAGTATTAATAAAAATAATAAGAGAGAACAATTCATTCTTCATCCAGATGTTCTCTCTCCATGGTGACTCATGTACTCTTTCAGAACTGTGCAGATGAACCTCCATTTAATTTTCACAGGCTGGGTTCCTGCATGTAACAGAATCAAGTGGTATCAAAGCGTTCTATGCATTGACTTCTCCCTGTCAAATTTTGGCTCTTGGATTGAAAGAACACCCATTTTACCTTGTCACCAGCCTTATGCTCACATCCAGTTACGTTGTCAGTGTGTTTGCAGAATTTGGGCACAGGCCTCCAGATCCAACAAGAACTTCAAGTTTTCTTTTATTCAAATTGGCCAGACAAACTAATCTTCCAAGTTCTATGCATACCTAGGCCCTAGGATTTTCAAAGATCAGCCATCACCATGAAAACAGGTGTGCTATGTAAGTCAAGTTTCACATTGTTTGTGGTCAGTGGAAACAACCTAGCAGGCAGACCCCACCACAGTTTACTGCTTCCAGTGAAAGTTAGTCATATGAAAATTGTGCCTTTGGTATCTATGAAATGGAGGATAGAAGTAGAAATTAGATCAGATCTGACCCTTAACCTCAAAATTCTAAGATTAAGAGGCCTTCAGACCCTTCTATCCTGTTTTTTTTTTTAAATTTCATCAACAGAAATATGTTCCTAGCTAGTTTTTCTCTCTCCACTCCCTTTTATTATAGCTAAAGTGGAACCAGCTTTTGGTTTTCATGGACCCTGTCATGTTTTCAAAGTGTTATTTTTGAGGACAAGACAATTAGGAAGAGCCTGGTTCTTTATCACTTTGCTCTTGGCAAAGAAGATTAAAATCATTTAAAGAAAAGCTTATTGGCTGACTTTATGTATTGTTATTAGTGAATCTAATGTATATTTGAGAAATGTGTATCATCATAAAAGTTGAAATTCCAACCTGTAATGTAATCTTTTAAAAAATGTTTAATATTAAACAAGTAATTAAAAAATTAAACACAAGTAAAAGTATAACTAGTTATCAAAATTCTTTTTCATGTTTGCATATTTTACAATTTTTCTTTTTTATGTTTATCCATATACATATATTTTTATACTCCGTTTATATAAAATGTAGTTTTCTGTCAAGTTTTCTGTCGTTTCTTTTATATATATATATTTTTAAAGGTTTTATTTATTTATTTGACAGACAGAGATCACAAGTAGGCAGAGAGGCAGGCAGAGTGAGAGAAGAGGAAGCAGGCTCCCTGCGGAGCAGAGAGCCCAATGTAGGGCTCGATCCCAGGACCCTAGGATCATGACCTGAGCTGAAGGCAGAGGCTTTAACCCACTGAGCCACCCAGGTGCCCCCGTTTCTTTTATATTTTTACTTTTTTTCTCTTGACATATAATATTTTCATTTTAATTGTTTTTTGACATACCAGAGAACTGCACTTAGGTATGTGGATATTTAAGTTAAACTAATTAAAATTAAAGTAGAGAAAAATTCAGTTTCTCAATCTCATTAGCCACAAGTCAAGAACTCAATAGCCACATGTGTCTAGTGACTGCCATTTTGGACAGTGTAGATCTAGAACCTTTCCATCAACACAGAAATTTATATTTTGGAGCACAGCCATAAAGTAAATATGCCATAATGTGCTAAACCAATTAAACCAGTTTTTGTTGTTGGACATCTAATTGTTTCTCAGTTTTAAATATTATGGATAACTTGACAGTAAATATATCTATTAGTGTAGCTATTTGATTTGATTTAATTATTTCTTGGGATCAATTTGGAAGAGAAACTAAGAAAACAATTCCATTTACAGTTGCACCAAAATAATAAAGTACCTAGAAATAAACTTGACAAAAGAGGTCAAAGGTCTGTTCTCTGAAAATGATAGCACACTGATGAAAAAAAAATGAAGATGACATAAAGAAATAGACTTTCTTAAAGCTCATGGATTAGAAGAACAAATATTTTAAAATGTCTATGCTACCCAAAGCAATCTATACATTTAATGCAATCCCTATAAAATACCAACAACATTTTCACAGAACTAGAACAAGCAATCTTAAAATTTGTATGGAACTTCAAAAAACCTCAAATAGCCAAAGCAACCTCGTGGCTCAGGGGGGCAGGGGGGAGCAGAGCTGGAGACATCACAATCCCAGACTTTCAAATTATATTACAAAATAATAGTAATCAAAACTTTATTGTTTTGTAATTGTTTTGTTTTGTAATTGTTTTGTAATATAACACAAAAATATACAGATAGATCAATAAAACAGAATTAGAAAACCCAGAAATAAACCCATGATTATATGGTCAATTAATCTTCAACAAAGTAGGCAAGAGTATGGAAAAAATGGAATGGAAAAAAGATATGGAAAAAAGATAATCTCTTCAATGAATGGTGTTGGGAAAACTGGTCAGCTGCATACCAAAAAATTGACAATGGACCACTTCCTTACACCATACACAAAAATAAGCTTCAAATGGGTTAAAAAGCTAATGTGAGACCTGAAGCCATAAAAATCCTAGAAGAAAACACAGAGAGTAATGTCTCTGATAATGGCTTTAATAATATTTCCTAGATATATCTCCTGAGGCAAGGGGAAACAGAAGCAAAGATAAACTATTGGGAGTACATCAAAATAAAAATCTTCCACACTGTGAAGGAACCAGTCAGTAAAATTAAAGGGCAACCTATTGAATGGGAGATGTTTGTAAATGACATATTTGATAAAGTGTTAGTATCCAAAATATATAAAGAACTTCTATAAGTCAATGCCAAAAAACAAATCATCCAATTAAAAAAGGGCCAGAAGACATGAACAGACATTTCTCCAAAGAAGACATAACAGAAGGCCAAAAGGCACATGAAAAGATGGTCAGCATCACTCATTATCAAGTAATGAAAGTCAAAACTACAAGATACCACCTCACATCTGTCAGAATGGCTAAAATTAATAACGTGGAAAAACAGGTGTTGCCAAGTGGGAATACAATGTGGTACAGCAGGTGTTGCCAAGTGGGAATACAATGTGGTACAGCCACTCTGGAAAACAATATGGAAAGTTTCCTCAAAAAGTTATACATAGGAGCACCTGGGTGGCTCAGTGGGTTAAAGTCTCTGCCTTCGGCTCAAGTCATGATCTCAGGGTTCTGGGATCGAGCCCCGCATCGGGCTCTCTGCTCAGCAGAGAGCCTGCTTCCTTCTCTCTCTCTCTCTGCCTGCCTCTCTGCCTACTTGTGATCTCTGTCAAATAAATAAATAAAATCTTTAAAAAAAAAGTTATACATAGAACTATCCTACAATCCAGTAATTACTATCCTGGGTATTTATCCCTAAAATACAAAAGTACTAGTTCAAGGAGACACAAGCATACTGAGGTTTATGGCAGCATTATCTACAATAGCCAAATTATGGAAACAGCCCAAGTGTTCATTGATAGGAGAATGGATGAAGTAGATATGGGTGTGTGTGTGTGTGTGTGTGTGTGTGTGTGAGAGAGATGGAATATTATTCAGCCATAAAAAAAGAATGAAATCTTGACATTTGCAAGAGCATGAATGGAGCTATAGAGTAACTAAGGGAAATAAGTCAGTCAGGGATTGGCAAATACCACATGATTTGATTCATATGTGGAATTTAAGAAAGAAAACAGACAAGAAAAGGAAGAGAGGGAGAATCCAAGCAACAAGTAACAGATTCTTAACTATAGTCAACAAATTCATGGTTACCGGGGGTGGGGGCGGGTAAGGGGATGGGTTAAATAGATGATGGGAATTAAGGAGGGTACTTGTAATGAGCACTAGTGATGTATGGAATTGTTGAATCAGTATATTATACATCTGAAACTAATATAACCCCTTATGTTAACTAAATGGAAATGAAATAAAAACAATGAAAAATGTAGTGTATTGTCATAGTCCTTTCAAAAAGGTTTATATTAATTTTAAGTGCTTTGAGCAACATATAATAGTTTCAGCGCATTTGCAACAACACTGGACTTCATAAATTTTAGGGTTTTTTTTCACTTCTGGTTTTCATTAAGAGTTCATGTTAAAAAATATAGTTTATGTTTGATTGAATTTGCGTTTCCTTTTATTATTGGTGGTGGTATGATTTCCTACTTAGTTTGACTTTTTCTTGCATGGCACTGTATATTTTCATCTTTCCTTATTTATATTTTGATTCCTTAGTGTTTTACTTGTCAATATGAGTAATGTATTTATATGTAACATATACCAAATTTTCAACCAATATAATCTTGAACAATTTTCAGATAATTTAATTTTAACTGGTTTTAAATTTAAAGGAGTAATATAATGTGTATGACCTATATTGTATATTCCCTTACGTTTCAAGAAACATAGGTAGCTCTATATTC
Source organism: Pteronura brasiliensis (assembly GCA_004024605.1). NCBI lineage: Eukaryota > Metazoa > Chordata > Mammalia > Carnivora > Mustelidae > Pteronura > Pteronura brasiliensis. Next base: position 4,370 of record PJEN01029173.1, on the reverse strand, counting down.
ATATAAAGATTATTTTTGAAAAAGCACCTCAATATAAGAAAATGCTAACTACTACTTCTTGAACACTAGTATCCAGAATTTATATTTGACCAAGAATCCCTGAGTCCTCTTGAAGAAAAGAAAAAAAAAAACAAGAACTTACCAAATTTTTAATAAACTTTTTTTATTTTAATTCAATTAATTAACATATAATGTAATATTTGTTTCAGAGGTACAGGTTTGTGATTCATCAGTCTTATATAATACACAGTGTTCATTACATCGCATGCCCTCCTTGAAGTCCATCATCCAGTTACCCCATCCCTTTACTACCCTCCCCTTCAGCAACCCTCAGTTTGTTTCCTATAAATAAGAGTCTCTTACGGTTTGTCTCCCTCTGGTTTTGTGTTGTTTTATGTTTTCCTCTCTTTCCCTATGATCCTCTGTTTTGTTTCTTAAATTCCACACATTAGTGTGACCAAATAATAATTGTCTTTCTCTGATTGACTTATTTCACTCAGTATCATACCCTCTGGTTCCATCCATATCATTGCAAAAAGGAGATGTGGTATACATACACAATGGAATATTATACCACCATCAAAAAATGCAATCTTGCCAAATTCTTTTTTTTTTAATTTTTTTCTTTTTTTTAAGATTTTATTTATTTATTTGACAGAGATCACAAGTAGGCAGAAAGGCAGGCAGAGAGAGAGGAGGGGAAGCAGGCCCCCTGCTGAGCAGTTAGCCCAATGTGGGGCTTGAACCCAGTACCCTGGGATCATGACCTGAGCTGAGAGCAGAAGCTTTAACCCACTAAGCCACCCAGGCACGCCACCACATTCTTTTTTAATAAGACTTAATTCCCCCCCTCCCAGATTTTAAAGTATTGTATGTCTGCATTTAGTGGTGACATAAAATATATTGGTATGTGACCAATATATGTTCCATTACTTTAACTTTTTAAATTGAGATGTAATTGACATATAACATTATATTAGCTTCAGGTATATAATGTAATGATTTGGAATTTGTATACATTGGTAAATGATCACCACATTAAGTCTAGTTACCATTCATCACCATACAAAGTTACAATTTTTTTTCTTATGATGTGAACTTTGAAGACTTGAGGGTTTTATGCTAAGTGAAATAAGTCCATAGAGAAAGAGAATACCATATGATCTCACTTCTATGTGAAATCTACAAAACAAAACAAGTGAGCAAACTAAACAAAACAAAGCTCATAGATATAGAGAACAGAATGGTGGCTGCTAAGAGAAAAAGGGGTTGGGGAGTGGGTGAAATGGGTGAAAGGAGTCAAGAGAAACAAACTTCCAGTTATAAAGTAAATAAAGTCATGGGGATATAATGTACAGCACAGTGACTATAGTCAATAATATTGTAGTGCTTGTGCATATTTGAAAGTCACTAAGAAATAAATCTTAGAACTTCTCATCACAAGGAAAAAGATTGTTTTTTATCCAGTGTATCCTAATGCTAGAGAAATTTAAATAGATAAGAAAGTGAAGTTTTATCAAGGCTGCTTTTATACCACTTTTTCTTGTGATATTTTAAAATTGAAGTTCAGTTGATATACAATGTTATATTAATTTCAGGTAGAGGCGCCTGGGTGGCTCAGTGGGTTCCTCTTTTTTCCACATCCTCATCAGTGCATATTTCTTGTCTTTTTTATAGTAGCCTCAGGTGTGAGGTAACATCTCATTGTGGTTTTGATTAACAGTCCCTGGTAATTAATGATGATGAGCATCTCTTCATGTGTCTCTTGGCCATGTGGATGTCTTCTTTGGAAAAATGTTTATTCAGACTATTTTAAAATGTAAATTTAAGGTTCTTTAAAAAAGACAGTGGGAGGGCGCCTGGGTGGCTCAGTGGGTTAAGCCGCTGCCTTCGGCTCAGGTCATGATCTCAGGGTCCTGGGATCGAGTCCCGCATCGGGCTCTCTGCTCAGTGGGGAGCCTGCTTCCCTTCCTCTCTCTCTGCCTGCCTCTCTGCCTACTTGTGATCTCTCTCTGTCAAATAAATAAATAAAAAAAAATCTTAAAAAAAAAAAAAGACAATGGGAATTAAATTATTTTCAATAAAAGAACATTTTAACTTACAGGATATACAGAAGTTAGGTAAATTTCTACAAACTGGAAAGGAGGAGGGACTCATCATTTTGTGTGCTTCCCCAAATCACTGACCCATACTAAGACTAAGAAGTTTCAGGATTTAAAAAAAATTTAGGCTTAGCTGGTTGCTCGCTCCATCTAAAGCATATCTGAAAACCCTGAGGCACCCACTTAAAAATGTGTTTGTGTTAACTCACAGGGGCCAGTTCTTAGAGCATCTTAAATTCTTTGGGGTCCTGGACCTGGTGTCTGTGAGACCCAGAGGGAAACCCAGTGGAATTGAAGCTAAGTATTAGAGCATTTCATACCTCCCACTAATTAGTTTCTCAGAGATAGCTCTCCTAACACGAAGAGAAATAACAAGTAAGAACTTCTGGTACAGAGCTTAAGGTTGGCTTGGTATTTTTTTTATTAATTTTTTTAACTAAATAGAAGTAATACATTCTTATGGTAAAATAATCAAACCATACAAAAGGGTATGAATTGATGAAAGTCTTACTTATGACTTTGCCCATTTTCTGCACTCCCCCCATTTTCACTTGTCAGAGATAGGCATAGTGACCAGTTTCTTCTATAACACCTCAGAGATTTTCTGTGCATATAAAAACATGTTATATAGTTAAATACATGTATATTATTTTCACAAATTCTATCACATTAAAATTGCTTTCTACACATTGATTTCTTCACTTAACAGATCTTATACACTTTCTCTGTCAGTATTTCATATATATATGTTCTTAAAGTTTTCATAATATTTAACTGTATAGTTCTGTTGTAATCTATTTTGTAATTTCCCACTACTGATATATATATATCACACACACACACACATATATTTTTTTTTCTCCCTGATTTTTTTGGTATTAAATGTAGTGCTGCAATTAACATCCTCAAGAAGCAGTATACAGTGTTTAAGGGGAATAATTCTAAAGCCAGGGTATTTTCTTCCAACTATTGGTGTCACCATCTTCTTACTGTATGACCTTGGGCAAAGTACTTAATTTCTCTCTGCCTCAATGCCTTCCTATAAAGAAATTGAGATAATAATGCTCTCTATTCTATAATACCATTATGAGGATTCTTAATAATACACATTAAGAACTTAAGTATTTATACAGTGTCAGGTGCATAGAAAATAAAATAATTGTTAGTTAATATGATTGTTTACCTTTATTATGATACTTTTGAAAAATATAAATTCATAGTTGCTAAATACTTGGATAAAACAGTGTATGCATTTTAAATCTGGTAAAGTACCTTTCACCTTGCCCAAAAAACTGCAAACTTTAGATACTTACCAGAGTTTCAAATCCTTGTAAATCTTATAGGTTCAAAAAATGGTTTATCATTATTTTAAGTTTCTTCTCTTTGATTATGAGTGAACATGAGCATCTTTTCACCTGTTTATTGGCCATGTATATTTCTTTTTTTTTAAGATTTTTATTTATTTATTTGACAGGTCGAGATCACAAGTAGGCAGAGAGGCAGGCAGAGACAGAGAGGAGGAAGCAGGCTCCCTGCTGAGCAGAGAGCCTGATGTGGGGTTCGATCTCAGGACTCTGGGATCATGACCTGAGCTGAAGGCAGAGGCTTTAACCCGCTGAGCCACCCAGGTGCCCCTGTATATTTCTTTCTATGTGAACTGGCTGTTCTTGGCTTGGGCCCATTTGTTGTTGTTTTTGTTTGGCCTTTCATCTGTTTCTTATTGATTTATGGAGCTCTTTGTATATAAAGGAATTTGGCTTCTTGTCATATGTGTTACAAATTTTTGCTTGCAAAGGAAATAGAAATTTAGTCCCAGTGAAGGGAATAGACTCTAAACTTTCCACAGCAAGCTAATGACAAAAAATGCAGACTGGGATTCTGTGCTCCTGATGCCCATTCCAGTGATAATTCAGTTTAACCAGCTTATTTTATAAAAAGAGTTTCTTACTTTAAAAAATACGTACTTAAACAACTCAGAGATGGAATTTGTTTGTTTGTTTTTGAGGGAGAATGAACGGGGAGGGGCAGGAGGAGAGAGAGAATCTTAAGCAGGCTCCCCATTCAACATGGAGCCTGATGTGGGGCTTGGCCTTAGGAAACTGAGATCATGACTTGAGGCAAAACCAGGAGTCAGACAGTTACCTGAATGAGCCACCCTGGTGTCCAGTTTATTTTCAAGGACGTACAAAACACATTTTATTTTATTTTATTTTTTAAAGATTTTATTTATTTGACAGACAGAGATCACAAGTAGGCAGAGAGGCAGGC
>PJEN01029172.1:0-10859 GCA_004024605.1 Pteronura brasiliensis | reverse complement strand
AAACCATATGATAATTGACTCTCTCTGCTTGACTTACTTCACTCAGCATAATCTCTTCCAGTCCTGTCCATGTTGCTACAAAAGTTGGGTATTCATCCTTTCTGATGGAGGCATAATACTCCATAGTGTATATGGACCACATCTTCCTTATCCATTCGTCCGTTGAAGGGCATCTTGGTTCTTTCCACAGTTTGGCAACTGTGGCCATTGCTGCTATAAACATTGGGGTACAGATGGCCCTTCTTTTCACTACATTTGTATCTTTGGGGTAAATATCCAGTAGTGCAATTGCAGGGTCATAGGGAAGCTCTATTTTTAATTTCTTGAGGAATCTCTACACTGTTCTCCGAAGTGGCTGCACCAACTTGTATTCCCACCAACAGTGTAAGAGGGTTCCCCTTTCTCCACACCCCCTCCAACACATGTTGTTTCCTGTCTTGCTAATTTTGGCCATTCTAAATGGTGTAAGGTGGTATCTCAATGTGGTTTTAATTTGAATCTTCCTGATGGCTAGTGATGATGAACATTTTTTCATGTGTCTGATAGCCATTTGTATGTCTTCATTGGAGAAGTGTCTGTTCATATCATCTGCCCATTTTTTTATATGATTGTCTGTTTTGTGTGTGTTGAGTTTGAGGAGTTCTTTATAGATCTTGGATATCAACCTTTTGTCTGTACTGTCATTTGCAAATATCTTCTCCCATTCCGTGGGTTGCCTCCTTATTTTGTTGACTGTTTTCTTTGCTGTGCAGAAGCTTTTGATTTTGATGAAGTCCCAAAAGTTCATTTTCGCTTTTGTTTCCTTTGCCTTTGGAGACATATCTTGAAAGAAGTTGCTGTGGCTGATATCGAAGAGTTTACTGTCTATGTTCTCCTCTAGGATTCTGATGGACTCCTGTCTCACGTTGAGGTCTTTTATCCATTTTGAGTTTATCTTTGTGTGCAGTGTAAGAGAATGGTCGAGTTTTACTCTTCTACATATAGCTGTCCAGTTTTCCCAGCACCATTTATTGAAGAGACTGTCTTTTTTCCACTGTATATTTTTTCCTGTTTTGTCAAAGATTATTTGACCATAGAGTTGAGGGTCCATATCTGGGATCTCTACTCTGTTCCACTGGTCTATGTGTCTGTTTTTATGCCAGTACCATGCTGTCTCGGTGATCACAGCTTTGTAGTAAAGCTTGAAATCAGGTAACGTGATGCCCCCAGTTTTATTTTTGTTTTTCAACATTTCCTTCAGCTTAACAATCTTTGAAGTGGTATTTTAGTTCATATTGGCAGCACATTTAGATTTTATTTCTACCACATTATTTGTGCTTTTTATTTGTCTTTCTTTCATGCTCTTTTTTGTTTCTCCTTTCTTGACTTATTTTTCTTTCCCATTTTTCCCTCTTCTAATTTGGATGTTGTCTGTTTTATTTCTATTCTTTCAATGATTACCCTATTAACTTAAACATGAATTTTTATTTAACAAGCCTACAGTTAATAACTCTATCCTTCTCTTAAACTATATAACCATATAGTTACTAGTTCTAAACTGTAACCGTGTAAACCATAGAAAACTAACTCTAATAACAACTTCCCAACTTAGATATTCTTCTTTTCCTACATTTCACTTTTACTTTTTAACCTCATAAACCGATCATTATTGTTTTATACAGTCGATGTTTGCTTAAATTTACTTATTATTTAACACTTATCTTTTTAAGTAGGCTTCACATCCAGTGTGGAGCCCAACATAGGGCTTGAAGTCATGACCCTGAGATCAAGACCTGAGCTGAGATCAAGAATCAGATGCTTGGGGGGCACAGGTGGCCCAGTCAGCTCAGTGCCTGACTCTTGATTCAGTTTTGGCTCAGGTCTGATCTTGGGTCATGGGATAAGACCCCATGTTAGGAGTATGTGGAATCTGCCTGAAATTCTCTCTCCCTCTCCTTTTGCCCCTCCCCCTTATGCTCTTTCTCTCTCTCTCTCTCTCAAATAAGTAAATAAATCTTGAAAAAAAAAGAAAGGCAACTACAGCACCCAGGCACTTCTATTTACCTCTTAAATTAAAAAAATCCTTCCTAATCATGCATCTCAAACTTCCCACTTGGGATCACTTTCCTGCCTGAATTATATTCTGTAGTAGACAAACTCACCCAATATGTATTTGTCTGAAAGTGACTTTTTCATCCTTTTCTCAAAAACATATAATTCTAGGTTTTCTCAACACTTTATCAGTAGCATTCTAGTATTTTCTGGCTTCTATAGTTGCTGTTGAGAAGTTGGCTGACAATATAATAGTCATTCCTTTCAAGGTAACCCTTCCTTTTTCTCTATCTACCTTTAAGACCCTCTTTTTGTCTTCATTGTGCTGAAGTTTCACTAAGACTGGGTTAGATATTAATTACTTTTTAATTATTATTCTTACAATTCTTTGGCTTTTCCTATCTAAGAAACGTATTTCTCATAATTTCGATCATTCTTTCCTCATGTAGTGCCTCTCCCACACATTCTCTCCTCTCTTCTGAAACTCTGCTTACATGTTTCTTAACTATTCATCATTGTTACAGTTCTCTGTGCTGCATTGTAATAATTTCATTGCCTCTTTCTACTAGTCCATTACACAGCTTTCAGTTACATCCAACCTGTGCTTAATTTTATCCATCGAGTTCATCATTTCAGTTACTATATCTGGCTTTTTAAAAATCTGTAAAGAAGCTGTGAATCAAAAAGTATATTAATTATGTAAGCGTATATAAATAGAGATGACGCGTGTCCTACTCCTAGTATAAGCTCTTTGTTGACCACATTAAATAATGATGAAAAAAATAATGATGATGCTATTAGATCTGACAAGATATTGTCCTTCTCCAGAAGAAAAAAACCAACAAAAACAAGATGTTTTGTAATCTGAATTTGCATCCCCTATTATTAATAATCTTCCCTTAAGCATATTTTTCCCTGAGCTATTAGCTAATAATAGTTGTACATGTATATTCTACATGATAAGCAAATACAAATATATTGGGATATAGAGCTAACATTGTTTATTTTTTGAAACAGTTTGAAATCTACTGTTGAGGCATCTTCTCAAAATTGTCCCCCAACACATAATTATTTTCTCTCTAATTATTGTAACTCATATAGATACTATATTTTAAGTGATTTATTGTCTGTCTTTTAGAATGATTTGTTTGAACAAAGACTCATTTCATGTTCACATGCAATAGTCACCACTTTCTCCCCACTTTCAATTGTTTGACTAGCTCTACTTTATTTTCAAAACTTTTCATTTACCCCATCTAATAAGTACTTTCCACAATCCCATTGCTCTTAAATTTAGTTGAATATGATGAGGTAAATAATTCTGGTAAAGCATCTCCAAGCTATGAACAAACATTGTGAATAATAGACTAAGATAAAGTGTCCTGCTTTGACGGGGCCATTAGTGCCATCAAAGTTGAAATCCCACTATGAAGCATGGCTTGGCTCCTGTCTGTGAATGCTTTTAGATTAGAAATTCTTAAGTAAAGCACTTTCTATGTATTCAAAGAGCTCTGAGGGCCTATGAGAAATTACATTTATAAATATAATGCACCCACCTTCGCCAAACCTAATTGCTGGAGATTGTTTTTCAGCTTGTAAAGAGTAAGTACTCCCTACCATTCCAATCTCTGTGAAGAAAGCAGAAAAGCAGGTAGGACTAGCCAGAACCCCAGTGAGGGAGATTGTCCCTGTCAGCTGCCTTTTTTCTCCTCTTTTCATGGTTATCCCTGAGTTGTAAGAGAACAAGGATTGTTTATTGTGGACCTAACAAATTTATCTCATTATCTCTTGAGCCTCATTACCATTAATACTTATTCACTTTCCATTTCAAGGTGTTGTTTTGCCCTGAAGCCTCAAAACCTTTTTGTCTATTGATTGGTTGCTTGATGATAAAACAAATGCATATAATTCATTACTAATATTTTACAGGCAAAAGAAAAGGTATACAAAAGATAAAAATAAAGAATAAAGAGAGTTAATGCAAACCAAAAGTACAAGGGTCACTACTTTACCATTTTGCATATCCCTGGAGTACAGAGCCTACATTAGCAGTCACTGGTGGTTAAAGCTTTAGAGACTCAAAGAGAATGTTCTGGCTTCCTTTTGCCTTTTTCGCTACCTGGGGGTAAATAACCATAATCAGCAGGCACAAATATAATGAATTAAGAGGAACTTGCAAAGTGCATTGAGGAATGGTGAATGGTGGCAGAATACATAGTATTAAAAGCAAAGAATAATCTGAAATTCTCCTAGAAAAGTAAAGCTTAGACGACTAATACTAATACCAATACTAATCACCCGTCTGTCTCTTAGTTCTTCCCACCTTCTTTTACCAAATGCTCTTTAAGTGGTTTTACTACAATACGGGAATTCTCCTAAGTGTTTAGTATAATAAAACCAAAAGCAGTTCTTCGAAGTCCTGCTGTCATTACTAATTTGTGCCCTTGTATAGGGTCTCTCTGATTCTGATCAGGCTAATAAGTTGTGATGCAAGACAAGCACAATGGTCCATAATGCACAGTACATCGCAGTCACTAATTAATATTAATTGAATGCCCGCTTAGTTCATAAATTTAGTCCAGACATAATAATTATTAAAATCCTGACTGTGAGAGAAAACAATGACAATAAGGGGTATCTGGGAAGGGGTTATACAAAAAAGGCACTCAAAGAATATAAGGAAGAATTTTTTTTTTTTTTCCCAGTAAGCTCTACATTCAATGTGGGGCTTGAAGTCAATGACCCTGAGATCAGGAGTCTCATGCTCTACAGACTGAACCAACCAGGTGCCCCAGAAATCCTTTCTTCTCTAATTACTATATCTGCTACTCTCTGGTGTCTGCTCCTCATCATCACCGCATGTGGGCAAATGGTCGCATGTGATTTATAATCAATCGATGAATCAAAGGCATGATTTCATGTTGGTGTTTTCTTCTCCAATTCTTCTTTCACTTCTTTTATTTATTTTTTTTAAAGGCTATTTTTCACATTCTGCCAAACATACATAAAACCTCCTACACGGGGGATGCCTGGGTGGTTCAGTCGGTTAAACGTCTGCCTTTGGCTCGGGTCATGATCCCACAGTCCTGGGGTCGAGTCCCATTTCAGGTTCTCTGCTCAGTGGGGAGCCTGCTTCTCCCTCAGCCTGCTGTTCCCCCTGCTTATGCTCTCTCTTTCTCTCTCTCTGAGAAATAAATAAATAAAACCTTTAAAAATAAAAAACTCTTGGCATCTGGGTGGCTCAGTGGGTTAAATCCTCTGTCTTCAGCTCAGGTCATGATCTCAGGGTCCTGGGATGGAGCCCCGCATCAAGCTCTCTGCTCAGCGGGGATCCTGCTTCCCTCACTCCCCGCCTGCCTCTCTGCCAACTTGTGATCTCTCTCTGTCAAATAAATAAATAAAATCTTTTAGAAAAATAAAAAAAAATTAAAAATTAAAATTAAAAATTAAAAAAAATTTAAAAATAAAAATAAAAAACTCTTACTTGGGCTTTCTTATCAAAGAGACATTTTCATAGAAGATACAAAGCTGAGATCAGAAATATACGAATAGGAGTGCCTGGGTGGCTCAGTCAGTTAAGTGCCTTTGGCTCAGGACATAATCTCAAGGTCCTAGGGTTGAACTTCAAGTTGAGCTCTGAGGTCAGCAAGGAGTCTTAGGATTCTCTCCCTCTTCCTCTGCCCCTCCTCCTCACACTCTCTCACTCTCTCTCTCAAATAAGTAATATTAAAAAAAAAAAAAAAAAAAGAAATACTCAGTCAGTTAGACATCTGCCTTCAGCTCATGTCATGATCCTGGGGTCCTGGGATCGAGCCCCACATTGGGCTCCCTGCTCTGCAGAGATCCTGCTTCTCCCTCTCTCTCTTCTCCTCTCCCTGCTTGTAGGCTCACTCTCTCTGTCAAATAAATAAATAATTTTTTAAAGGAATACATGCATAGATACTTATTAAAATGAAATAAAAAAGAACACTTCACTATTCAAATATTTTAAAGTATTTTAAACCTCTTGCATTTGGTGACCTATAATATCCTGGTATGTGATTATTTGCCACAGCTGTCCTCCAAGCTCCTTTTACCATCTTATGTGGACATTGTTGGCTATAAGGCTTCACTAGGTACAAATTGCTGAACAATTACTGATGGAAGAAAAGTCATAATAATAGGTTACAGAAGTCTGTGCTGGCTTTGGGACCATTTAGATGGAACCATTTTGTCTTATTGTTATAAAGGTGAGAAGGAAGTAGTTTAAGAGAGAGACAAGCAAACAAAAGACAGGCAAGCAGAGCCATATAACTTCTACTTTCATTTCCTGCTTACTCCATTACTTCTAGAGTTATGGGAGAAATAACATGATTGGAATGACCTGAAGGTTAAGAGGTAGGTGAGGTTTACCTGGTAGAAAGTAGATTGAATACTATTGGCTAAACCTTTTTGAAAGTGAAAAGTAGTAACATTTAACAAAATACCAAACTGACAGTAGGGGTGGGAAAGGACTCAAACTGCATTTGGTAATTTTTTTTTTCTTCCAAGTGTGTATCTTTTATTAAAAGAGAAAGATAGAATTGAGATGGGGGTGAGCAGAGGTTGCTGGAGAGGGAAAGAGACAGAGGGAATTGTTTGCTTGAAAATTAAATGTCTATTATGACACTTCTGCAGCTATAGTTCCTTCACATATTATATAAGGATCGGTAAGTTCTAAATTGTATTCAATCAATAAATGTATCTTGAGCATTTATTCTGTGTCAAAACTGACTTTATAAAACTAAAAAAAAATCTTTCCTTTTAGCACATAAGTCTTCTTCATCTGAAGACCATGGATCTTTGAAAGGTTAATTCAAATGGTATCTGGTCTCAGTAAATTTAAAAGGTCTGACACCAGTTACGGTTCTTCAAAATAAGCAGATTAGTAAGAATAAGGAAAAAACTAAAAAAAAAAAAAAAAGTACAGACATACATACAAATACACATAGAAACACTAGAAAGATACACTGTGATTTGACAAACAATAATAATAGCCCCTTACTATTTGCTGGATATTTACAATCTTGCTAGGAGTAATTACCTCTACCACAAACTATACCTTTTAAACTTTAACTTGAAAAGTAAATGCATGAGATAAAATATTTGAAATTGAAGTTGATGTTTGGAGTAATCTAGTCATATATTCCAAGTTCAAGGACACTTTCTGGATCACAAGTGTAAAGAGAATCAATATTCAGAAGAGGGAAAGGTCTCAAGTGGTCAAATTGGTCAAAACCCTGTATAAGGCTTGCGAAAAAAGGAATGTTAAAGAGATTGGAACAAAAACAATAACCTCTTCTCAAAAATAGTAAGTTGTCTCTAGAGCACAATTAGAAATTGGAATGTCAATTCAAACAAAAATGCCTCAGGTTTTCTGACAATAATAAATTTCATTTACATATTCCTGACAAAACCAAATTTTCTTAGAGACCTAAGTTGAAATATTAGTTGTTTATCATATTTAAATTTTACTCTCCAATATTTCAATAATTACAAAATAGGTCACTTCAATTCAGAATTTCTTCTCTCTGTTCTCATGGGGTTTCTGGTTCTCTGCTTTAATCAAGTGATACTCATTGGTTTTAGATAAGCAAATTAATTTGGGGGTATTCTCTGAAGTCAAAACTCTTTTCTTCAAATCATCTGATACACCTCAAAATTGGGTATGGTCTATTAAAGAGGATTGGTAAGTGTCTTGGAAAATATCAGTCAGAAGGGAAACAATTAAATGACTGTTTTTTTTGTTTTTTTTTTTTAAGGATGCTTACAACAAAGGAAGCATGGAATATCTCTGATCTGAACAAGTAAATGAAAAGGGTAGTGGTTTACTCATTTTAAAAAGCACTGGGAAGAATAAAGTATTGGGTAGAATCTTGTTTTTCCTAAATGAATTGTCCCATTGAATAACCAAATAAGGACAAATTTCTCTGTGTGGAGGTATTTCAGCTACCAAATGGAGAAAGGATAAGATAATTATAATGTCCACTTTATAATCCCTAATTAAATAATACATCTAAGTGATGCACATCAATTCATGTTAATATCAATAAGAGGGGCAACTAGATATTGCATGCCTCTTGAAAGAAGCACATAATACTCTCTGAAGTATCCTTGTTACAAAAATCTCTATTACATTTTTTCAAGCCTCTAGATACAACTATCATTTGAAGCAAATTCAGAGAACCCTGGAGATAGAATCAGAAAACCCTGACTGTGAGAAACTACAGAACTAACTTCCTGGAATTCTCAACAGAGAAATGCAAAGAAGATTAAAAAAAAAAAAAAAGAAGGGGTGCCTGGGTGGCTCAGTGGGTTAAAGCCTCTGCCTTCAGCTCAGGTCATGATCCCAGGGTCCTAGGATTGAGCCTGCATCAGGCTCTCTGCTCAGCGAGGAGCCTGCTTCTCCCACTCCCCTCTCTCTGTTTGCCTTTTTGCCTACTTGTGATCTCTGTCTGTCAAATAAATAAATAAATAAAATCTTTAAAAAAGAAGAAGAACAATAGAAGAAGAAAAAGAAGAAGAAGAAGATAGTGTGGAGAGGAAACCTGTAGATTAAAAGGGACTTTAAATATATACTAACATATCACATGTAGACATTATATTAAATTCCTAATTAAATACGAAATTATAAAATTGACATATATGCAACATTTGCAAATTTAATGCTGAAAAGATATTCAATCATATTAAAAATTGTCAGTTTTTTAAAATTAATAATGCATGTACTTAGGGTTTTCAAAAAGTACTTATCTGAGCAACATGGTTAAGTAATATCCCTCACCATGCCACAACCCCATCCCAACAATAACAATTTGGCACACATTCTTGGACAAAAGTGCCTTTGTGTGAGCTGTGGGATCCAGCACCATACACCAAGGGACCCAGGAAGACTTTTATCCACCCAGATAGTAGACATATAGAATTCAGTCTCAGCTATGGACAAACAGTGCCTCAGTCATGATCCTAGACACCTTGGAAAACTGTACCTTAGACAATCAGCCAGGAATGAGAGAGCCATTTTGGAAGTTCAGGTATCCAGCAGAGAAGTTCTGGCATAACAATGGAGCAAAAAATCAACAAACAAAACCCCTGATTTGGGATGCATTGGAATGGGCAGTTAGTAAACACAGAAAGAGGCAACTACTGCTTCAAATGCAAAGACAGCAATTCAAAACTTCAAGGAACATGAGAAAGCAAGGAAACATGACATCACCAAAGGATTCCAAAAATCTTTCAGTAATATTGAAAAGACATAGAGATCTGTGAATTACCCAATAAAGAAATCAAAATAGCTGTTTTAAAGAGGCTGAAAGAGCTGTAAGAAAACACAAAAAGAAAATTTAGTGAAACCAGGAAAACAATAAAAGAATGAAATGAAAAGTATAACAGAGATAGAAATCATAATGAAAGAAACAAACAGATATTCTGGAGCTGAAGAATAGAGTGAATAAAAATGTATAAAAATAAATATTCATAGAAAGCATCCACATTAGAATGGATCAAGTAGAAGAAAGAATTTATTAATTAGAAGATGGAAACTTTGAAATTATATAGTCAGAGGAAAACAAAGAAAAAAAGAATGAACAAGGGTGAAGAAAGGCTATATGATCTACAGGACACCATGGAAGGAACAATTTGTGAATTATTAGAGTTCCAGAAGGAGAGGAAGTGGAAGACAAGGGCACAAAGCTTATATAAAAGAAATATGGTTGAGAACTTCTCATATCTGGGAAGAAATTTGGATACCTAAGTTCACAAATCTCATAGGTCACCAAACAAAGTCAACTTAAAGAGATCAGGACAAATTATAATAAACCTGTAAAAAAATAAAAGATTAAGAGAACACTAAAATCAGGAAGAGAGGGGTGCCTGATGGTTCAACCAGTTAAGCATCCAACACTTCGTTTCTCCTCAGGTCATGATCTTAGGGTTGTGAGATCAAGCCCCACACTGGGCTCTGCACTGGTCATAGATCCTGTTAAGATTCTTTTTCTCTCTCTGCCCCTCCCCCCACCACCACTCTCTCTCAATTAAAAAAAAAATTAACAATTAGAAAACAAGTTTAGAAATTACAAGGGAATCCCTATAGGGCTTTAAGTGGATTTCTCAGCAGAAAACTTCCAAGGTAAGAGAAAGTAGGATGATATATTCAAAGTGCTAAAAGAAAACAACAACAAAGAATACTCTATCTGACCAACTTGTCCTTCAGAAATAAGGAGGGATAAAGACTTTCCCTGGCAAACAAAAGCTGAGGGAGTTCATTATACCTAGACCTGCCTTATAAGAGATGCTGAAAGGAATTCTCAAAGTTGAAATGAAAGGACACTACTAGTAACATGAAAACATAAAAAAAAAAAAAAAAACCCACTGGTTAAGGTAACTATATTGTCAAATTCAGATTACTGTAATACTATAATATGGTAATGTGTTAACCACTTTACTATAAAGGTTAAAGGACAAAAGTATTAAAAAATAACTAGAGGTGCAATAATTTGTTAATGAATACATTATAAAAAAAAGAACTAAACTGTGACACCAAAAACATACAAGGAGAGGAGTAAGAGAATGAGTGTTTGTATACAAGTGAAGTTAATTTATTAGTGTAAAACAAACCATTATATCTCTAAGATGTTTTGTGTAAGCCTTGTGGTAACCACAAAGCAAAAACCTACAATAGATACACAAAAAAATATAGAGAAGAGAATCAAAACATACCACTATGGAAAATTATCAATTCACAAATGAAGACAACAACAGAGGACAAAGGAACAAGAGAATTACAATCAATTAGAATTAATTAGATTACA
>PJEN01029171.1:0-10867 GCA_004024605.1 Pteronura brasiliensis | reverse complement strand
GCTTAGCGAAATAAGTCAATCGGAGAAAGACAACTATCATATGATCTCCCTGATATGAGGGAGAGGAGATGCAACATGGGGGGTTAAGGGGGTAGGAGAAGAGTAAATGAAACAAGATGGGATTGGGAGGGAGACAAACCATAAGTGACTCTTAATCTCACAAAACAAACTGAGGGTTGATGGGGGGAGGGGGGTTGGGGGGATGAGATTATGGACATTGGGGAGGGTGTGTGCTATGGTGAGTGCTGTGAAGTGTGTAAACCTGGCGATTCACAGACCTGTACCCCTGGGGATAAAAATATATTATATGTTTATAAAAAATAAAATTAAATTAAAAATAAAAAAAACTAGTGATCAAAAACTAGATCTAAAAACTAGACTATCAACAACTAACCTTTGGCTAATTGAATTTAAATTAAAAAATAGACTATAGTCATTTGTAACCAGTTTACTGAATTTCTCTGCACTCTGGAGTACAAAATAGAAAATTGTTAGTTTATTGCCCGATCTCAGTCATATTGTGTTCAATCTCTTTCCTTGGATGGTGCCATACTTTTGGTAATAACTGAAAGTGACCTGAATCCAGTTCCAAACTCATAACATCAGGCCACAATTAAGGTTTGGTTAGCGAAGGAGGTGATATGTTTTGTTTTGTTTTGTTTTGTTTTAATTGAGATCATTTCCATCATTTTTTTAATTTAAGTATTTTATTGGCTGATGCACTTCAACATTTGTCTTTTTTTATTTTTTATAAACATATAATATATTTTTATCCCCAGGGGTACAGGTCTGTGAATCACCAGGTTTACACACTTCACAGAACTCACCATAGCACATACCCTCCCCAATGTCCATAACCCCACCCCCTCTCCCAACCCCCTTCCCCCCAGCAACCCTCAGCAAGCAGCAGAGCAACGGACCACTAAATCAGAACTGTTTTTTTAATTTATTTACTTTGGGGTGGGGAAGGAGGTGATATGTAAAGACTCACTTCTGAAATGAGATACTAAGAATGTTCATTCTTCTTCTCTCTTCATTTTAGCTCTTCAAGTGGAGAGTCAAGAGAAAGAGTTAGAGAAGGAGTTAGAGATGAATAACAGAAGTCTTTTTGTTTGATTGAATCCGTGGTTGCAATCCTTTGCATATATTCCTTCTGTGGTTTCTGGGGGCCACTACTGGGCTCATTTGAGGGACTTGTCATACAGTCATCTGCCACAAGTCATCTGACTTCAGAGCTACATCCACCAAATTTCCAGCCACGTTCTCATTACAAGTCATATTCTACTCTGCTCTTTCTCTAGAGTCAACCTTTTCCACAAAGTATGGACAAGGTATGAACTGGTCACATTGAACAGTTATAGGAGCTATTTGTCTCCCTTGTCCTGCCACCTCTCTAGATATTTCCTGGATTCACCAACCAATGTCACACTTGTTACATTTTAACCACAAAGTTCTGTGGAAAGAAAAGCTAGCATTGAACAGTATTGCATTAGCAACTCTGAACCAAAAATCAAGACAATAATAGTGCAAGTGTTTTGGATCACAGCACAGGAGGACATGATGGAGGGAAGATGGACAAAAAATCCTTTAATAAGGTTTCACTTCTATTTGGGGGATTCACTTGTTACAGCTATAAAAATGTAGGTTTAACTACCACATGAATAAGAATAGAATGCATGACTACCAAAGTTAACAAAAGAAAATTTGACTTATATGGAACCAGTGAATCATTGAACACTACATCAAAAACTAGTGATGTACTATATGTTGGATAATTGAATTAATAAAAATAAATAAGTTAATTGATTAAAAAGAAAATTTGACTTACCAAATGGGGAGCAAGAAAAGAAATAAAAGTAAATGGAAGTAAATTAGCTAAAATTACTCATTATAGTAGTATATGTAAATAGTTTGGTCAAGCTTGCAATAGCATATGCTGTTGGTTCCCCATCCATGTCACCTCCCACTTAAATTCTGTGCACATCATCCTGCGTTTTTTTTGCCCAAAGCCCTCTCGGGATCAAAGCAATTGTGGCAAACTGAAAAATGTCAGGAAATCAACACCTTCTTGGAACAAGCCTCAACATTGAATGATGGGAAACAGTGTATAGAGATCTCAGATCCCTTGGCTCAAGTTGGGATAATTTTGAGTCATGTGTCTATTCTGGAACCCAGCACTTCCCCAGCAGAATTAAGTTTCAGTCATTCTCAGAACAACAAACTTGATAATGTGCTCTATTTCTGAAGTGAAGAAAATGCCAGTAAGAGATAAGAGATTGAGACAAGGAAGAGAAGTAACCAACAAACCACAGGTACTTCAAAACTTGCCTCAGGGTCTATTTCTGGGGCTACTCAAAGTAAGGCAGTTGGTTCCAGAAATGATCTTAGTAATGAGATATTTAAGAAAGGTTTCCAAAATTCAGTTATTTCCTACCCAAGTGGCAAAAAAAGATCTAGGCTGGTAGAATGCAGTGGAATCACCCTAGCACACTGTGGCATCACAGTTATTAAAAGTCAGTTGTGAATTGGGGTGCAGTGGTATAAAGCTAGAGCAGTATTCCTAGATTTGGAATGCGATACCTCTAGAACACAAAGAAACCTATCAGGCCTGGCGCTTCTTTCCCTACAATAAGAGATACAAGAAACAGCTGTTTATGTTGGAATATCATCTTGGAAAACCCTTAACCACTGAACCCCAGAAACTTCACTGAAGGAGGTCTTTAAATCTTCACAGGGTTTCTCTCTCACCATCTGAGGCACTTGTGTTTTACCAAGGACTCCAGCATCCTAACCACCTCTTGTTTCTCCTAGTTAATTATTTATGATATTTTGATGTACTGGATCAGTGTAATGTTTTGTGGGATGACCAAGTGGTCCAAATCTCTTCAGATTACATGATCAAATAGGAGAGTTAATATAGCCCAAAGGCAAAAATATTCCTGAATATTGTTTTATACTACATATGAATGCCACTGTCTCGTGTTCTTTTCTAATCAGAATAGGAAAAATGCATTTGCTGGAACAACAGCTGCATATCACATACTTAAGTCTATATTAATCTCCTCTAGCAAAGATACTACATCTGGAACAGTGGCTATAGTTGTGAATAGTACTTATCTGAGTTTACACTTGTCCATTCTCATCCTGCAGGACTCACAGGAGTTCTGAAGGGGCCAGACTTGTGAATTAAATAGAGTTTTAATGGGAACTACCAACCCTGCATTATTTATAATCTTAAGAGTGGCACATCACCATCCCTTCTTTGAAGGATTTCCTGCATCTCAAGATGCTGGATCCTAAGAACTCAATGTTGGGGGGTGGGGGGGCAGGAGGTATACTGCAAATGACAACTGTGAACTGTAATATTTGCAGGGACTAGGGACATGACTACTGGGCTGGTCCAGAGTCAAAAGGCCCCACAATAAACTTGCTTTGGCCAGGACTGTATTCATAACCTGGCCCTAATATGTCCTTACTCTAACAGGGGAGTTGTGATGACACTCTGGATCTCTGTTGTCAATGGGGCTTAGCCAAAATAAGAATAAAGCCCATTTTTTTTCATTGTGTTATGTTAGTCACCATACAATACATCATTAGTTTTTGATGTAGTGTTCCAAGATTCATTGTTTACATATAACACCCAGTGCTCCATGAAATACATGTCCTTCTTAAGACTATTTCTCTGATACAATACATAGTATGTTTGAGAGGTACCAGCTTATGCAATTCTCTCTACCAGTACACCATCTTAATTCACCACATGACCATTTAATTATTGGAACACTGTCTTGTGGCAGGACTGTCTGTGCTCCATCTACTAACAATGATAAGGTCTATATGGCCAGCTGGACAGTGAAAAATCCAGCCTAAATCCAGCCTGAGTACACAATATTATTGCATGCTTTCTTAGACCACTCCTGGTATCAATTGTCTTAAGTTGGGTTCTCCAGAAGAATGTTTAGAAATATTTGGTGTATATTCAAAATGAACATGCATCTAAGAAAGGAGTAGTTGGTAGAGTTGGACAGAGGGAATAGTCAAACTGCAATGGGGACCTGAAGTAAACTTTACCCAATTCCATAGAGAGTTCTGAAGAATGTACAACTCATTAGTTTGTCCCACAGTGGATAAGAATGGCTGGGCTTTTATACATCTAATATAATCAATCATTAGATTGGAAAAGCACACCTTTGAGTGAAGTGTCTCTGCAGGTGAGAAATTTTGAAAGGACAAACAGCTGGAGATGATACTGACAGAACCCCTAGTAGCTGGAATTTTGAAGTGATTCCTCAAAGGAGAATCTGGATGTCACATGCCCATCTTTTGTATCCACATGGATGGGACTGGAAGAGATTATGCTGAGTGAAATAAGTCAAGCAGAGAGAGTCAATGATCATATGGTTTCACTTATTTGTGGAGCATAAGAAATAACACGGAGGACATGGGGAGATAGAAAGGAGAAGGGAGTTGAGGGAAATTAGAGGAGGAGATGAACCATGAGAGACTAAGGACTCTGAAAAACAATCTGAGGGTTTTGAAGGGGCGGGGGGGTGGGAGGTTGGGGGAGCCTAGTGATGAGTATTATGGAGGGCACGTATTGCATGGAGCACTGGGTGTGGTGCATAAACAATGAATTCTGTTACACTGAAAAGAAATTTAAAAAATTAAAAATTAAAAAAAAAATATATATATATATAGGAAACATCTTAACAAGGCATTAAGATTGGCATCACATCAGCATGAAAAGAGATTGCCAAAATATTGCTGGTATTTTCACCTCATTTACTGTAGACTGAGTACTGAGAAAATAGTTAAAAGGCTCGGATTTGGGTAAGTAGCATGGATTTGTTCTATGAGACCAAGAAATCCACCACACAATTATGTTCCCAAAGAAGTCCTGAAAGCTTCACTGAATAAATAAGAATTGTGGTAGCAAAAGGAGCATGGAAATCTTCGATTTAGTGTTGGCTATCCTATGCAGGCCAAAATGTTGATGACAAAAAGGAGCACTATATTGCACTGGGCTCTGTGTCATCACAGGGTAACTTAGGGTCCTGTAATATCAGAAGCCATAAGTCAGCATTTAACTGGCAGAAGCAAGGTAGATGTAATTACTATGAGAGGCAGTAGAACTACAGTGATGATCAGGGCTCTAACCCACAGTATCTCTGGCAATAGTTAATAAACCACAGTGTTAATAAGGATGAAATAGATTGTCAGCCAATGAGAGCATTGCTCTCATATAACCAAGAACTATCAAGATCAGGGAAATAAAATACTAATGTCAGCTACTTGCCCATTTTCCAGACCCAAGCTAGTTATCAAACCCAGAGCCCATTAGTAATGGGACACCAAGACTCTGATAAAGTATTGAAGGAATAGCTATATATTTGCTGTGGTGGGAGGTCTTTCTTAAAGGCACCTAAAAACATTAACCAGCAAAAGCAGTAACACCAACATCTCCTGAAACAGTTACTTTAGATTCATAATTTCTTTTTTTCCCCTTCCCAAATGGTAGTGTTCCCTTCAGCCTACACCTTGGACATGAATGTCTTGCTTGAAGACTGTAAATATTAACTAGTTTGAAAAATGGAAAACCAAGAATGAGCATAGCTTTCTCAAAATATCAGTCTGTTACTTCAGAGGATATTTGATAAATAGGTTACTTCTGGCAAGAAGTGAGATAGGATAAGAAAAAAGGCTACTGCTTTTTGTATGCAGTAAAACTTTCCTCTCAGTTCAATAGAGTTCTAATACTTAATTTCAAAAGGAAAATAGGTCAAGCTTCAGAAAACAACTTATATGGGTAGATCCTACTGGTAAAACAAGAACTTGAGAAAGCGAAATGCACAACCAGAAAAGAACAGTCAGCTGATGGTGTGGCACTTATCTCAGTGCTGCAAATTCTTCATTATGAATGTGCTGGTGAATTCCAGTGAAGCAGTTCTGACCACCAGTGAGAGGCTACTCCCTTCCCATCTGCCTTGCTAGCACTCCATGCCCAAGCATTCCCTTGCAGACCAGCCCCACCCAAACTACCTGCCTCAGCAAGCATCCCTCCAATGTGATGGTTAGGGATGGAAATGGAGGGGAGATAACCTTACACAACAGTGCATCTGCAGTTCCTATAACTAGATCTTTTAGCTGGCTGTGCAGGGAGCAAACCCTCCCCTTCAAGTGGGCCCAAGCCTGAGGGAAAAGCTAATTGTAGAAGGCTAGACTGTGTGCTCGCCCAACTCACCAGTGAACCAATGGTGGCCCACAACCAAGACTCTCAACAGTGTGGAGAGGAAACCCTGTCCAGTGTGCCCACAATGGGTAAAGCAAGTAATTGCAGCCAGCTGGGCTGAAAGCAATCTCAACCTATCAGGATGCCCACAGTGGTAGCACCTCAGCCACAACAAGGGGGTGTACAGGACCCACAAATGAGACAACACTAGAGTCCCTGTTTCTGGGGAGAATGTACTATAGACCTCACAGGATCCCTTCTACAGAAGGCCATTACTTTCAAGATCAGAAGACATAGCTGACCTACCTAATACATAAACAAATACATAAACAAAATGAGGTGACCAAGAAATAGGACACAAATCAAAGAACAAGAAAAAATTGAGGAAAAAGAGCTAAATGAGCTTCCCTATGACCCTGCAATTGCACTACTGGGTATTTACCCCAAAGATACAGATGCAGTGAAAAGAAGGGCCATCTGTGCCCCAATGTTTATAGCAGCAATGGCCACGGTCGCCAAACTCTGGAAAGAACCAAGATGCCCTTCAATGGACGAATGGATAAGGAAGATGTGGTCCATATACACTATGGAGTATGACGCCTCCATCAGAAAGGATGAATACCCAACTTTTGTAGCAACATGGACGGGACTGGAAGAGATTATACTGAGTGAAATAAGTCAAGCAGAGAGAGTCAATTATCATATGGTTTCACTGATTTGTGGAGCATAGCAAATAGCATGGAGGACAAGGGGAGTTAGAGTGGAGAGGGAAATTGGAAGGGGAGGTGAACCATGAGAGACTATGGACTTTGAAAAACAACCTGGGTTTTGAAGGGGCAGGGGTGGGAGGTTGGGGGAACCAGGTGGTGGGTATTGGAGAGGGCATGGATTGCATGGAGCACTGGGAATATGCTTGCTAAAGAATTCAAAGTAATGGCCTACTGAACTTAAAATTGGATGAACTTACTTAGAGCTTCAACAAAGAAAATATAAAATAACCAGTCAGCGCCAAAGGGCAAAAATACACTAAAGGATATCATCAACAGATTAATGGGTACAGAAGAATGGATCAGAGATCTGGAGGGCAGGGTAATGGAGATTATGCTGAGTGAAATAAGTCAAGCAGAGAGAGTCAATTATCATATGGTTTCACTTACTTGTGGAGCATAAGGAATAACACGGAAGACAAGAGGAGAAGGAAAGGAAAAGTAAATTGGGGAAAACTGGAGGGGGAGACAAACCATGAGAGACTGTGGGCTCTGGGAAACAAACTGAGGGTTTTGGAGGGGAGGGGGTGGTGGGATGGGCGAGCCTGGTGGTGGGTACTAAAGACGTATTGCATAGAGAACTGTAGTGTGGTGCCTAAACAATGAATTTTGGAACACTGGAAAAATAGAAGAAAAGAAAAGAAAAAAGAAAACAACAAAGTTGAACAGCAAAGAGAAAGACAAATACCATAGAATTTCACTCATCTGTGGAATTTAAGAAACAAAAAAGATGAACATAGGGGAAAAGAAGGAAACAGAAAGTAAGATTAAAAACAGAGAGGAAGGCAAACTATAAAATACTCAACTCTAGGTAACAAACTGAGGGTTGCTGGATGGGAGATGGGTGGGAAGATGGGGTCACGGGCTTAAGGAGGGCATTTGTGATGAGCACTGGGTGTTATATGCAACTGATAAATCACTAAATTCTACCCCTGAAACTAATAAACTAATAATACACTATATTTTAACTGAATTTAAAGAAAAAATGTTAAATAAAATTATATATATGTTAATGATGTAAAAATGTTAAATAAAATTTATATATATATATATATATATATATATATATATATATATATATATATATATAATTTTAAAAATACCTATAGCATTTTCCACGAACTAGAATAATCCCAAAATTTGTATGGAGCCATAGAAGACCTTGAATAGCTAAAGCAATCTTGAGAAACAAGAACAAAGCTAGAGGTATCACAAGTACAGGTTTTAAGAAATACTACAAAGCTATAGTAATCAAAACAGTATGGACAAAAAAATATTCATGTGGAATAGTGAAACGGGAAATAACACCTAGAAACAAACCCACACTTATAAGGTCATTTACTCTACAACAAAGGAGGCAAGAATATACAATGAGGAGAAGACATTCTCTTCAATAAATGGTGTTGGGGAAACTGGACAGTTATAGGCAAAAGACTGAAACTGGTTCACTTTCTTACACCGTACACAAAAATAAACTCAAAATGTTTAAAGACCTCAATGTGAGGCCTAAAACCATAAAACTCCTAAAATATAGGCAGTAATGTCTTATACCCTTAGCAACACTTTTCTAGATATATCTCCTCAGGGGAGAAAAACAAAAGCAAAAAGATACTATTGGGTTTCCTCCAAAATAAAAGGCTTTTGCACATGGGAGAACACCATAAACAAGATAAAAAGGCAACTTAAAGAAAGGGAGAAGAGATGTGTAAATGATATATCTGATAAGGGCTTAATATCCAAAATATATAGACTTCTACAACTCAACACCATAAAACAAACAAACAAACAAAACCCAACCTAATTAAATCAGAGGGAAAGATGAACCATGAGAGACTATGGACTCTGGGGAAACAATCTGAGGTTTTCAGAGGGGAGGGGGGGATGGGTTAACCTGGTGATGGCTATTAAGGAGGGCACATGTTGTAATGAACCCTGGGTGTTATATGCAAATAATGAATCATGGAACACTACATCAAAAACTAATGATGTACTGTATGGTGACTAACATAACATTAAAAAACAAAAAGAAACATAATGGTGAAAAGGTAAATAAAAAATGAGCAGAGAACCTGAATAGATATTTTTCCCAAAAACATACAGATGGCCAAACACATGAAAAGGTGTTCAACATCATGAATCATCAGGGAAATGTAAATCAAAACCACAATGAGATATCGCCTCACACCTGTCAGAATGGCTGTATTCAAGCAAAGGGAACCCTTGTGTGTGAGGTAAATGGAAATGTAAACTGATGCAGCCACTGTGGAAAAGGGTATGAAGGTTCCTCAAAAAATTAGAAATGCTGTAAAATCTAGTAATTCCACTAGTGAGTATCTATGCAAAGAAAAACACTAATTCAAAAGGGGTATGCACCCCTTATGTTTATTGCAACATCATTTACAATAGCCAAGATATGGCAGCAACTCAAGAGTCCATCAATAGATGAATAAAAAGGTAGTTTACACAATGGAATATCAGTCATAAAAATGAAATTTTGCCTTTTGTAAAATCATGGATCTATCTAGAGGCTATTATGTCAAGTGAAATAAATCAGAGAAATACAAGTACCATGACTTCACTCATGTGGAGTCTAAAAAACAAACGTGAACAAACAGACTTATAAATACAGAGAACAAACTGGTAGTTGCCAGGGGGAAGGTGGGTGGGAGACTGAGCAAAATAGGTGGTGGGAATTAAAAGATACAAATTATGGTTATAAAATAAATCACAGATGAAAACTACTGCATAGAGAATATAGTCAACACTGTACTAGCATGACTACACTTACTATGGTGAGCATTTATAGAATTGGCATGTCACTATGTTGTACACCTGAAACTAATAAGATATTGTATGTCAACTATACTTGAATAATAAAACAAAAGAAAAAGAAACTAAAGGTAAAGTTTCTGGTGGATACTAGCGCACAGGGGTAGTTGACATAGCAACTCCTTCTGACCTCTAATCACTCATATTCATAAACATATTCATAACTTATTCATTAAGCACTTTGAAAATAGAGCTAGCCCTCTGACTGCAAGCTCCTAGGGCCCTTCTAAACACTTTATAAAACCTAATTTTATTACATTTGTGCAAAACCTAATTTTATTACATTTGTGCTTGAATTATTTGGAGACTTTTCTGTTTACTTACCATCCTGTAAATCAATTACCCTAGGTTTCATTTCAACAAGACCTAATGCAATCAGCTAATACATTCTGGCACTATACCTCTTGGGTATTTATACTGAGAAACAGTAAAAATTTATACTGAGAAACACCAAGTGAAGGAGGTAAATATCTGAAAGATCATGAGGTACAGATATCTAGAGCAGGGATTGGCAAAATAATGCCCATGGACCAGATCCAACCCCCCTCTTGTTTACATTTTATTAGAATAAAGGCACACCCATTTCCTTATGTGTTGTCTATGGCTACCTCCCCTGAAACAAGAAGATTGAGTAATGTAATCAAAGATTATGCCACCTACAGGGCCTAAAGTATTTACCCTTGGCCCTTTCAGAAAAAAATCACCAACCCCCAGGCAAAGAGTCATGATGGGCTCCTAATTTCTGTTTGTAGTTCTTATGGCTATGTCCCTATTCATACATGAAGTCCATAGTTTAAAGTTACTTGACAAAATCTGTGCCTTGCAACATAAGGAGGCCAAAAGCAAGATTCGTGGAAGCAGCTTATTTAGAGAGACCAAAAGCTCTGATTACTTACTAAGCTGCACTAGCCTTCCCCACAAAAAAAGCATAGTGAAATCAAGCTTGTATCAGGCACCTCAGAGCACACTGTTGGATTATTTCCAAAAGCAAAAGTTCCCCACAATTCAGGGACTCCTATCCTTTTATTCTATACATATATAT
>PJEN01029170.1:0-10868 GCA_004024605.1 Pteronura brasiliensis | reverse complement strand
AGAGAGAGAGAGAGAGAGAGAGAGGGAGGGAAGCAGGCTCCCCGCTAAGCAGAGAGTCCGATGCGGGACTCGATCCCAGGACCCCGAGATCATGACCTGAGCCGAAGGCAGCGGCTTAACCACTGAGCCACCCAGGCGCCCCTCCAACTTCTTTTTTAAAGCAGATTATTGAGGATGGCATGAGTCATTGATCAAAAAGATTAATTTAGCAATGTCTCTTTTTTTACATGATTTTATGGTGTAATGGAACAATACAACAGCCCCTTAGTTTGAGATTTTACCATTAAAAGAATTATTTTCTACTCAATAATCAGAATATTTATACTCAACAATCTAGAATTTCCACTAGAAAAACACTAATACTTTAAGGTCACTGCTTGGCACATAGTTGGCACTCATTAAATCTGAAACAACAACACATTGCTAAGAACC
Source organism: Pteronura brasiliensis (assembly GCA_004024605.1). Lineage (NCBI taxonomy): Eukaryota > Metazoa > Chordata > Mammalia > Carnivora > Mustelidae > Pteronura > Pteronura brasiliensis. The sequence continues at coordinate 10,436 of PJEN01029170.1, read as the reverse complement.
TGCAAAGAAAAAAAAAGGAAAAAAAAAAAAAGAACCCGCAAAAAGCATTTTACAGTAAATGCTTCATCTTACCCCTGGGGATCCTTAGCGCACCCCCATACCTGCTGTAAGTATACAGACAGACCAGCTGAGGCTGAGGATACTTTCAGAAGACAGAATGAAACCAGAGAAGCACTGAGACAACCCAGAACGGGAGGGAAGATTACCCATAGACAATCATGATAAAAATGAATCACACTTCTAGAGAATCAAGTCAAATATGCATCCTTTGGCTCAAAAAAGAAAAAAAAACAATGGAATAATTAACTGAGTTAGACAATAAATCAGGTTTAACACCAACTCAAAAACCTAACATGCTAGATGTGACAACAATGACATTTAAGTGGCTGTGTGGCTTTGTAAATAATTGGGACAAAATTTCATAATCATAGCAGCTGCTTCATTATGTCCTGATAAGCTGCCTAGGTAATTAAAATGTCACACATGATGCAGAAGAGTAGATTGATTTTTTCTGCTCCACTTCTTAAAATCAGATGTTCTCAGTGCTCCCCACTCCGTCTGCAGTCTGCGTGGTTTTGATGGGCTCCTCAGCCAGCCGAGCATCACTGGTTCTTGTCTGTCCCTCCCAAGTGGAGCCGAGCCTTTGCTTTTAAGACTTGGTACCAAGATGCATGATTCATGTTTTTCCCAATAGCAGAGGTTCACAAGGCACTGTCCAGAACTCACAGGACCCTCAGACCTTATAGTTAAAAAGTCCCCCCAGGAGGTGAATGTTTACCTTGATAGAGCTTGGCATAGGTGGCCTTACCCCTAGGCCCTGATTAAAGTCCAATTTCTCTTATACATAATGAATCCCATACTGGTCCTTACAACTTGTGTTGCTCTCTTTCACAATTCCTCACCCTTCCAGATGCTTGAAATTTAAACACTGTATTGGGTAAACTCAAGTAAATGATTTCCATCGTGGCCTTTTGAGACTCATATTCCCATCATCCTGTTGTATATGATGAATAGGCCATTTGGGGTTGGTGGGTTCTTGAAGAAAATCATGTGTGTGAGTGTATGCACACATGTGTGCATGTGCACAAGTGACTAAGTGCATTCTCATGCAATGAAACACTGAAGATGTTTGGGATGCTATAGGATAAAGTATAACAAATAACTTAAATGATAGATAGATAGATAGATAGATAGATCGATCGATCGGTAACACTTAGATGAGTTTCTCGGGATCCTATAACAAATGAATAGTAAATATTCCACTCATATTTGTCATTAGCCCAGAACATACACCTGATGCTTCGTGTAATGGCAAGAACATCTTTATGGAAATATGTTTCACACCAACTGGCTGATGGAAGCAGAAGCCTTTACAAGCACTCGCATAGATGGATGGAGGGTGAGATGCATTTACATCTCTCTTCTAAGAGGCCCGAATAAATCAAGGAGGGAAATAGATAGCATGCAGGACTGTGACAATATCCTCTTAAGTAGTCATAGTCTTGATAGTTATTTGTATAATAAATGGAACAATAAAGTATCGATATATGCCATTTTCATTCTTGAGAGTCAGGATATAGTGAAATAGTTTATTGTCCTGCTCCTAAGGGACTACATAACTCTTTTCACTAGAAATAAACGTGCTTCTGCTCACTTTGTCTTAAACCCAAGCTCAGGAACCAGGGCCACAAAGCCCAAAACCACAGGGATCTCTTCAAGCTCGTGGAGTGGCCGAGGTGTGTTTCCCACGTGTGTCCTGTCCCTTCTCCCCTCACACTGCTCAGCAAAGGAAACTGAAAGATGCATCCTTCAAGAACACAAATCAGAAAGGGAAAAAAAATACTCATTATTTCCTTAGAGGTCTATTCCGTTTTCTTTAGATGCGAAAATCCTTATTTAACAGCTGTTAGGCAGACAGAGGACCTTGTGCTGTGGGTGGAATTATGTTCCCCCAAAACTTTATGTTGAAGTTCTGACCGCCAGGACCTCAGAAATGACCTTGTTTGGCCATAAGATTATTGCAAATATAATTAGTCTGGAGTAGGGTGGGACCCTAGCCGAGGATGAGTGGTATCCTTACAAAAAGGGGAAATTTCCACATGGAGACAGGCAAACAGGGAGAAAGTCATGCAAAGATAAGCCAAGGATTACCAAAATTGCCAGCAAACCACCAGAAGCTGGGAAAGGGGCTTGAAACAGATCGTCCCTTCCAGCCTCAGAAAGAGCCAACCCTGCTCTGGTCCCTTGACGTGGGACTTCGGCCTCCAGGACAGAGGAGACAGAGTCTGTGGTTTAAACCTAAGTCTGTGGTGTTTTGCTAGGGCAGCCCTGACAAACTGACAGTGCACCATAAGCCGAAAAACATTTTAACTTTATATAGAGATGGTTACAAACATGCCTGTATGTGTGCATATGCTTACATGTACATGCACACAAATACATATGCACACACACACACACACACACACACGTGTAACCTGCTCAGATGCCATCACACGAGGTGGAGCAGAGAAATCCCAACACACGTTTTAGGCTGACTTAACGATGTGGGATACTGACTACCCATTTCAATGGATTTGTTCACCCATTTACATTAACGAGCATTTAAATGCAACAGATACAAATTCAGGTGACTTAATGTGAATGAGTAAAAATCAGTCCTATTGGGGAAAACAATAAAAAAAAAGAATTACAAAAAAAAAAACCATCAGGCTGACTGACAAAGACAATTTGAGTAAAATTAAAGCTGTAAGAAATCTCTGGGAGCGCGCCAAAGGGCAAGTGAGCTCATTATGCAAAGTCAAAGTGACTTAGAGTCCTCATTCTCCCCAGTAGAAACACACATACCTATGCACGTGCACCCATGCACACGTGTGTACACACAGGTGCACACCCACACATGCCCACGTGCACACACAGGCACACATGCATGGACCTAGGCTGACCTGCCAGATTCCCCTCCCATCACCTTCAAGTTCTCCAAACACACGGTCTCTAACTAGGCCAGGTGGGCCACGCTGTGCACCTCTCTCCCTCTCCTACAGGGATTCTCCTTTCCCCGACAGCTCTCTGCCCTTCCCACTAGAGAACACACCTTAGTTGTCTGGCTTCTCTAACTTTTGCTTCACTTGTCCATGCCTCCCTAGAAAGTCACTATCTTCCTGTCCAACACAGGCGTCTTCTCAGCAGGTGGAGGTAGGAGGCAAGAATGCAATTAATTTTTATGTCTTTATCTTTTCCTTCTACCTTGACAAAGTTTCAAAGTAAAAAAAAAAAAAAAAAAAAAAAATTCACCCTTTAAAAAAAAAAATCAGTTTTCTTGTAAGAAGTCCTGAGGTGTTTTGCACTTTCTGGTGTCCCTGCTTGCTCAGGGCTCAAAGTGGTTCTTCAGACCCACAGAAAGAGAGAGAAACGTGAAGAATTCTGAGGGATTCCTTGGGGCCAGAGCACCTGATTTGGGCCCCAAATCAGCTCTGGGCTGAGACTACCACAGTCCCACCCACAGTTTCAGGAGTAGGGAAGGTGTCTCAGTCTCCTCCAATGAACACAGTGGTTGACGTACCCAGTTCTGGAAACCGGATGTCCACGATGAAAGGGCCAGCAGCTCTGGGTTCCTCTGAGCCCCGCCCCCTTGCCTTGTGGATGGCCAGTTCTCGCCGTGTCCTCACACGGCCTCTACTCTGTGCACACTCCTCCCTGGTATCTCGTCCTCTTCTTATAAGGACACCAGCTCTGTTGACTTAGGATCCCATCGATGACCTCTTTAACTTCCAGTACCCCTTTCAAGGCCCCATCCAAATACAGTCACACCAGAGGATTCAGGGCTTCGATGCATGAATCTGGGGAGGACACATTTCAATCCAGGACAGGAGGCATGGACAAACGTGTGACTGAGAAAAAGGAAGGACAGAGTCTGCTGCCAAGAGTCACAACATCAGTTATCTTCAGACAGCACCAAGACCAGGCAACGGGTACTATAGGAACCCACACACAGGGCAAATCAAAAAACATCACGTCGGCCAAACAAAACACATCCGTGGGCTGAAGACAATCGGTTTTCAACTCCTGTTGTACAATTTCTGGCAACTGTCTTTCTTTCATTGAAGAATAATTGGCATCCAGTAATTGCATTAGTTTCAGGTGTATAACATAGTGCTGTGACAGTTATCTACATCACACAATGCTCACCACGACAAGTCTAGTTGCCTTCTGTCACCACACAAAATTACTGCAACATTATTAACTAGGTTCCCTTTGCTGTACCTCACATACCTGTGTCTTATTTATTTTAGCTCTAGAAGATTCTACTTCTCAGTCCCCTTTATCTACCTTACTCAGGCCCCCACCTGCCTACCCTCGGACAACCACCACTTTGTTCTCTGTATCTAGGAGTCTATTTCTGTCTTGTTTTCTGTGTGTGTTTCCTTTATTTTTGTTTTTTGTTTTTTGTTTTTTAGATTCCACATATAAGTGAAATCCTATAGTATTTGCCTTTCTCTGTCTTATTTCACTTTGTGTAATACTCTCTAGGTCCATCCAGGTCATTGCTTCTGGCAGGATTTCATTCTTCATATGGCTACATAGTATTCTGTTGTACGTATATATCGCATCTTCTTTATCCACTCAGCTATCAACAGACATGCAGTTTATTTGCAAATCCTGACTATTGTAAATAACACTGCGATCTTTTCAGTGTTGTCATCTTCTTCAGATAAATGCATAGAAGTGGAATTGCTAGACTGTATAATATTTCTATTTTTAGTTTTTCTGAGGAATTTACTGTGTTCCGTAACTGTGGCAATTTACATCCCCAGCAACAGTATACAAGGGCTCCTTTTTCTCTACATCTTCACCAACACTTACTATTTCTTGCCTTTTTGATCCTAGCCATTCTGACTGGTGTGAAGTGACCTCGCACTGTGGTTTTGATGTGCGTTTCCCTTATGATTAGTGATGGTGAGGACCTTTACAAGTGCCTGTGACCACCTGTATGTTCTCTTCGTAAAAATGTTTATTTGGGTCCTCTGCCCATTTTTCAATCAGATTATTTTCTGATACTAAGTTTTATGAGTTCTTTATATATTTTGGGTGTTAACCCCTTACTGAATATAACATTTGTGGATACCTTCTCTCATTCAGTGGGTTGCCTTTTTGTTTTGTTGATGTTTACTTTCACTGTGCAAAAACCTTTCGGTTTGACATAGTCGTGTGTGTTTATTTTTCCTTTTGCTACCCTTGCCTGAGGAGATAGATCCAGAAGCAGAAAAGAAAAAAAAAAAAATCAGTAAGCCCAATGTCAAGTAGTTTATTGTCTATAGTTTTCTTCTAGAAGTTTTACTGTTTCCAGTCTTCCATTTAAGTCTTTAATCCATTTTGAGTTTATTATTGTCTATGCTGTAAGAAAGTGGTCCAATTTCATTCTTTGACATGGAGCTGACCAGTGTTCCCAGCACCGTTTAGAGAAGAGAGTGTCTTCTCCCCATTGCATATTCTTGCCTCCTTTGACATAGATTAAGTGACCATATCGGTGTGAGCTTATTTCCGGTTCTCTATTCTGTCCCATAGATCCATGCGTCTGTCCCATGCCAGCACCTTACTGTTCTGATTACTACAGATCTGTAGTATAATTTGAAATCTGGAGGTCAGATACCTCCAGCTTTGTTCCTTCTCAAGATTACTTTGGTTACTGGTGGTCTTTTGTGGTTCCAAACAAATTTTAGAATTACTTGTTCTAGTTCTGTGAAATGCTGTTGATATTTTAACAGGGAATGCATTGAATCCATAGATTTCTTTGAGTGTGGGAATATTTCAACAAAATTAATTTTTCTAATACATGAGCATAGTATATCTTGTCACTTATTTGGGTCATCTTCAATTATTTTCATCAATGTCTTATAATTTCCAAAGTACAGGTCTTTTACCTCCTGGTTACATTTATTCCCTGGTATTTTATTCTTTTTCATGCGATTGTAAATGGGACTTAATTTCTAACAGTTTTCTTAATTTCTAACAGTTCACTATTACAGTATAGAAATGCAACCAATTTTCCATGCTCATTTTTTTATCTTGTGACTTTCTGAATTCATTTATCAGTTCTAATAGGTTTTTTAGTGGAGGATTTAGGTTTTTTTTTTTTAATTTTTATTTATTTTTTAATAAATTTTATTTTTATTTATGTCCCAGAATTCATTGTTTATGCACCACACCCAGTGCTCCATGCAATACATACCCTCCATAATACCCACCACCAGGCTCTCCCAATCTCCCACTCCCCTCCCCTCCCCTCCAAAACCCTCAGATTGTTTCTCAGAGTCCACAGTCTCTCATGGTTCATCTCTCACTCTGATTTCCCCCAACTCACTTCTCCTCTTCTTCTCCCAATGTTTTCCACGTTATTTCTTATGTTCCACAAGTAAGTGAAACCATATGATAATTGACTCCCTCTGCTTGACTTATTTCACTCAGCTTTAGGGCTTTCTATATACAAATAGTGATAGTTTTACTTTTTTCTTTCTAATTTGGACAACTTTCATTTCTTTTTCCTGACAATTGCTGTGGTTAGGACTTCTAATGCTGTGTTGAATAAAAATGGCAATACTGATTGTTAACTGTCTTGTTCCTGATCTTAGAAAAGAGGTTTTCAGCTTTTCACCATTAAGTGCAATGTTACCTGTGGGTTTGTCATATATGGCCTTTATTACATTGAGGCCCATTCCTACTATATCCACTTTGTTGATAGTTTTTATCATCAATAACTGTTGAATTTCGTCAAATACCTTTTCTGCATCTGTTAAAATAATAATATGATTTTTGTCCACTGCTTTGTTAATGTGGTGTCTCATGGTGATTGACTTATGGATATTGAACCATCCCTGCATCTCTGGAATAAATCCCACTTAACCATGGTGTATAATCCTTTCAAGGTATTGTTGAATATATTGTTCAAATATTCACTTATATTGAGGATTTTTGAGGATTTTTGTATAACTGTTCATCAGAGATATTGGCCTGTAATTTTCTTTTTTTGTAGTATCTTTTGTTTAGGTATCAGAGTAATGCTGGCCTCACAGAATAAGCTCAGAAACATTACTCCCACTTCATTTTTTTTTTGAATAGTTGAGGGGAATAAGTATTATTTTAATTTTTTTAAAGATTTAATTTACTTATTTGACAGAAAGAGATCACAAGTAGGCAGAGAGGCAGGCAGAGAGAGAGGAAGAGAAGCGGGCTCCCTGCTGAACAGAGAGCACAATACGGGGCTGGATCCCAGGACCCTGAGATCATGACCTGAGCCGAAGGCAGAGGCTTAACCCACTGAGCCACTCAGGCACCCCGAAGGGAATAAGTAATAACTCTTTTTTAAATGTTTGATAGAATTCACCTGTGAAGCTCTCTGGTGCTGGGATTTTGTTTATTGGGATTTTTCTTTTATTTTGCCTTGAGGGGAGTGTTAATTACTGATTCAATGTCATTACCAGTAATTAATCTGTTCAAATTGTCTATTTATTGTCTATTCAGTTTTGGAAAATTGCATGATTCTGGGAACGTATCCATTTCTTTCTAGATTGTCCAATTTGTTGGCATATAGTTGTTTGTAGTAGTACTTTATGATCCTTTGCATTTCTGTGGTATTAATTGTAACTTCTCCTCATTTCTGACTTTGAGTCACCTTTTTTTTTTCTTGATAAGTCTTGCTAAAGTTCACAGATTTGTGCTTATCTTTTCAAAGAACCAGTTCTTGGTTTCACTGATCCTTTCTAGTTTTCTTTTTAGTTTCTATCTCATTTATCCCCACTCTTATCTTTATTATTTATTCCTCCTGCTAACTTTGGGCTTTGTTTGTTCTTTGTTCTCTAGTTCCTTTAGGTGTAAGGTTAGATTGAGGTTTTTCTTGTTTCTTGAGGTGGGTCTGTATCACTATGAACTTCCCATATAGAACCTCTTTCACTATGTCCCGAAGATGTTGGAACATTTGTTTTTGTTTTCATTTGTCTCGGGTATTTTTTATTTCCTCTTTGAATTATTTTTTTGACCCATTGCTTATTTAGTAGAATGTGTTTCAGTCTTCATGTGTTTGTGGGGCATTCCCCCAGTTTTCTCCCTGTTACGGATTTCTAGTTTCATACGATTGTGGCTGGAAAAAATGGTTGATATGATTTCGATCTTCTTAAATTTATCGAGACTTGTTTTGTGGGCCAACATGTGATCCATCCTGGAGAATGCGCCACATGCACTTGAGAAGAATGTGTATTCTGTTGTTTTTGGATGGAATGTTCTGCATATATCTGTTGAGTCATCTCGTCTAATGTGTCATTTAAGGTCAATGTTTCCTTATTGATTTTATGTCTGGACGGCATATCCATCGATCTAAGTCAGGTGTTAATGTATCTTACTATTGTTGTATTTGAATTTCTAACTTTAGGTCTGTTAATATTTGCTTTGTATGTTTAGGTGCTCCTATGATGACAACATAAATATTTATAAGTGTTAAACCTTTTTGTTGGACTGATCCCTTTATCATCACGCAATGCCCTTCTTCTTCTCTTGATATGGTCTTTGGGTTTTTCATTGTTTCTTGGGGTGTTTGTTTGTTGTTGTTATCATTGGGTTGTTGTTTTTTTCCCCTTTGCTTTCTTTTTTCCTCAAATTTTTATTTAAATTCTTGTTAGTTAACACATAGGGTAATATTGGTTTCATAGTAGAGTTTAGTGATTGATTCCTTACATATAACACCCAGTGCTCAACACAAGTGCCCCCCCTTAATGCCCATCACACATTTACAGCATCCCCCACCTCCTCTCATCAATGCCCAGTTTATTCTCCATCATTAAGGGTCCTTCTCTTTTTTTTCCCTTTCCCATATGTTCATCTGTTTCGTTTCTTAAATTCCACATGTGAGTGAAATCATATGGTATTTGTCTTTCTCTGACTGATTTATTTTGCCTAGCATAATATACTCTAGCTCCATCTACATCATTGCAAATGGCAAGATTTCATTCCTTTAGATGCTGAATAATATTCTATCATATATATATATGTGTGTGTATATATATGTATGTGTATATATGTATATATACACATACCATATGTATGTATATGTATATATATATATGCATATATATATATACACATAAAATTTCTATCACTTACACACACACACACACACACACACATCACATCTTATCCATTCATCAGTCAACAGACTTTCAGGCTGTTTCCGTAGTTTGGCTATTGTTGATAATTACACACTTTGTTTTAAAGTCTACGTTGTCTGATATAAGTATTGCTACCCCAGCTTTCTTTACATTTTACTTTTCATGGTATATGTTTTTCCTTTCTTCATCATCAGTCTGTGTATATCTAAAGTGAGTCTCTTATAGGTAATACATAAATGAAACTGGTTTTGCAATCCATTCTGCCACCCTATGTCTTTGATTTGAACATTTAGTCTATTTACATGAAGTAATTATTGAGATATGTACTTATTGCCATTTTGTTAATTGTTTTCTGGTTGTTTTTATAGTTCTTCTTTGTTTTTTTCTTCTCTTGCTCTTTTCCCTTGTGATTTGATTACTTTCTTCCATGTTGTGTTTGGGATTCCTTATCTTCTTGTGTATTTATTATAGGCTTTTGTCTGTGATTACTACTAGGTTCATATATAACAACCTATGTATATATCAGTCTATTTTAGTTGGTGCTCATTCAAATGATTTCCAAAAGCACTACATTCTTTTTCTTTCCCCACCCTATGTTCTAGGTTTCTAACATCATATTTGAGTTATTTTTCCTTTAGGTACACCTTAATTATTATAGATAGAGTTGATTTACTTCTTTTGTTTTTTTAATCTTTATATCATGTTTATAAGTGGTTTATCCACTCCATTTACTATATATTTGTCTTTACCAGTGAGTTTTTCCTTCATGTATTTTCTTTTTTAAAAAAGAAAAATATTTTATCTATTCATTTAAGAGAGAGACAGGGTGTGCACAAGCAGTGGGACAGGCAGAGGAAGAGGGAGAAGTGGACTCTGACATGATGAGCTGGGAACCCGACATGGGGCTCGATTCCAGAACCTGGAGATCAGGACCTAAGACAAAGGCAGACACTTAACCATATGAGCCACCCAGGCACCCCTCTTTCATGTATTTTCTTATTCCTGGTTATAGTCTTTTCTTTTTCACTTAAAGAAGCCCCTTTAATATATCTTGAAAAGCTTGTTTCATGGTGATGAACTCAAAGATGGCAGAGAAGTAGCAGGCTGAGACTACTTCAGGTAGCAGGAGATCAGCTAGATAGCTTATCTAAAGATTGCAAACACCTACAAATCCAACGGGAGATCGAAGAGAAGAAGAACAGCAATTCTAGAAACAGAAAATCAACCACTTTCTGAAAGGTAGGACTGGCGGAGAAGTGAATCCAGAGCGACGGGAAGATA